>JAJMLU010000406.1:0-24809 GCA_030569835.1 Pichia sp. NRRL Y-27261
GGGGGGGGGGGGGGGGGGGGCAGGAAAAAGAAAAGACCGCCGGGGATAGGGGAACTGGAAGGGAAAAAAGCAACGGGCCGTCGTCGGCAGGGGCGGGCCATCAACTATATCAATTCCATTGAGAGAGATCTGAATGTTCTTCAATTCCCGGATTCAGGTTCTGCATGTCAATTCCCAGAGTTTGTTACAAATTTTTGTTGATTGTCCAGAGGACTCTTGACTCTTCTGTGTTGCATGTAGCTCGACTCGTCATTTCCGACTCGATGACCAACTTGCAAGGCGGGAGCCATGCTCGCCCTATTGTAACAGTCTCTGAACATCCATACCAGGCTATAATGCACCTGAAAGGACTTCACTGGACTTAACTGGAGTTAAATGGCCTCAGCCTAACCCCGACGCTGCAACTGTAATCAATTAGGTTAACAACTTGAGATGTACGTCGTTGCATGCGTCTTCAACGGGAGAAACATGCCGAACTTGGGGAGTGCAAAATATCTCAGTACTTTGACGACAGCCGACCAGCCTAACTCAATTGATGATGTCTGGTGACTATCGGTTAGGGATCTCACTCCTTTAATATAAGTTCAGAAGATTTATGAGAAGTATGATTAACTAAATTTGATAAAGGAGTATCCAGGCCGCAAAATCTCTACTCGATATTAACTTGGTGCAATCAGACTGGAGAATTTTATCACAATCTAAACGACTAGTTAAAGAACGATGGATCAGGGGTATGTTTGAGAGCTCTGTTTTCCGAATTCACCAAATTTTCCTTTTCATTTGTAGATCTAAACTACAAAATAATCAATTCAGTACTGGTAACAGACACATATGAACCTTGTAATACGTAATGTATCCTTACCGATAATCAATAAAACCCGCAGTTGATCTTTTTGAGACGACAAATTCGGGAAACAAATCTGAGACAAGTAATGATGCATCACATAATTGGTCGATCAATTGGATCTACTGATTTTCCTTAATGAAATTACTGCCCTCGAGGTCTTTTGCAAGAAGACGTAAGAGCTTGTGAATTGTCTTCAACCAGCTGACCAATCACACCCAAGTCACAATAAATCCCCTCCATTTGTCCTGTTCGGGTAACTACATGCGGGTTTGATGTGAACAACAGGACTGAGTGTAATATTTAAAAGGAACAATTCAGCTCTACTTCCAGTTTCCACTGTCTACGCAAGCTGTCTGTATACGCAACTTTCCAGCTTTCGAGTGCCCTGTAAGTTCTATAATTGGCACTTATAGGCATCGATTAAGTTTGCGGTACAAGAGTACTCCCATCGATCACAGATAGTTTGTACCTCGTGCCTCATAGGCCATAGATCATCGATCTGAAAGTCGAGTGATCAAGTGATCTATCCCATGTGTGGTCGATTTCAACCAATTTCTTTCGGGATCGACGTGAGCATCGCAAAAGAGATCACAAAAATAGCACTTCCAGGAATCGATTTGTTGTTTTATTGGCGCTCACAGGGCAGAGATCTACTGCATCGGATTCCACAACGGACAACTCGATCTCCATTGACGCTCCTGAAGAGAAGTAAGCTAGTGGACCTCCAGGAGATCCGTGGGTTGCCTCTTTGGAATGGCTTCCCTAACAAACGTCTGCCACTAACCTGTTTTGGGCGCCAGACGCCGGCTTTCGACGATCCTCTATTATTTACGACGAATCCTGCCACCAAAAGTCGGGACGACCAGCTGGAACCCACTCTATTTCGGCATCTATGCCGCCTTTCTGGAAATAGCCTCATGCACGGAACAGCGGGGAATTGCGACCATTAGCGAAAGTTCGCGAGCTTCTGCGCAGTGAAAAGTTTTCCACGCTGCACCCCGCCGGCCCCCGTCCGGGGACTGAAAATTGGGGTTAATTCCGCACGGGCTGACTAATTTTAGCGCCGGCGGGCTAAAGTTGCTGACTCTGGAGCGGTTTTGTTGTCCCCGGGTTTGCACAGTTGGCTTTAGACTTTCCTCTTGCGGTAGTCCACTGTTCTCCAAATCGATCCACGGATCATGTTAAAATTTGCAAAAAACGCTGAACTTCTGCATCTCACTAACAAATGCAAGGCTCTAGCACAAATCCAGCATCCAGCCATCACTGGGCAGCTGGAATAAAGCACGATTCTCCAGCTTTTGACCGGTATCCTCATGCATCTCCTCTTCGTCTTGCAGAAGAAGTTCAGCCTTTGCAAAAATTTGTAACGGCTCGGATGCTTTGCCAACCGTGTCCTTTTATTCACATTAAGGCTGTTTCCACATGTAGCCTGCTTTTAGCCGACATTGTTCCTAGCTGCTGAATTTTTAATCCTTAAGTGACCTGTCTTATGCAACCTTATCTGATCCGTCCACTTTCGTCCTTCCCTTTGGTGAATTGTTTTCACTCTTCAGGTGATCTTCCATTTTTTGCGATCCTTTTCTTGCAGGTGTGTGCCGTGTGCCCACCTGTGCCGCTCCGTGGGTACATGCAAGATCCAGATAGATCACCGACCAAACTCCAAGGGTGTGTAATCCGCATCGAGCATGGGACATCGTCGAAACTTTTTGATTCCCGATTCCTCATCATCTTGTGGTTTCAATCGATATTGCAATTTTGTTTAAATCTTCACCACTTCCCACTTTGATCTTGATTCAGAAGTAGTGGATGTATTATTTCTTGTAGAAGCCTTTGCCCTTTCATTTCTCTTTTTCCTCTTTTCTTTTTCTGCCGCCTTCTTAAAACTTTTGATCTCTCTTCATAAAATATACATTCAAACACAACAAACTCATATATACCCAAATGTGTTACTTTTATTCATTTATACTCATCCTTCTTTGGACCCAGAGCACCTTTGCCGATTTCGAAGGTGTGCTGGTGTTATCCAACAGAGGTTGTGATGTCAAAGGTGCTTCTCCAACCGCCGGTTTAAGTGCAAATATCTACTCCTATGAATGGGATGATCTCATCAATTATCAAGACACCTCTTATTACAACTCAGGTTACAACCAAGACCTCATCACCACAGTCGATCTCGTCGCAAGTGCAAATTTTGAAGATCTCAGTGGTTACTCCACTACTGCCACCAGTGAATTATACGGTGTCGATATTCCAATTACAAACTTCGCTTTAGAATTAACAGGTTACTTTTATGGTACGTATTCGTCATATTTTTTCCAAACTCTACAATTGAAAAATTTACTAACATTCTTTATTTCTTCCCCTTTTAATATTTTACAGCTCCAACAACCGGTATTTACGACATCGAAGTTTCTGGTGTCGATGAAGCCGTTATGATCTGGATGGGTAACGGTGGTTTCGATTGTTGTAACCCAGAGTTAAGTCAACTTGGTACTTCCAGTACTGCCGTTTTATTTGCTTCAAAGAATTGGGGTGATTCAGCATCAGCTCAAGAATCTTGGGTTTACATGGATGGTGGTGCTTACTACCCATTTAGACTTGTCTATATTAACGCCGTTTCAGATTCTGCCTTAGATTTCTCCATTACTGATCCAGATGGAAATGATGTTACTCAGTCAATCTACCAACTTTCATCCGATGATCTAACAGGTGATGAATGTACTACCGTCATTGTCACTACCTCTCTTGAATCAACTGTTATGTACAACTCTGATATCGTCCCAGGTACAACTGTTTATATCCCAATCACAACTACTGATGCTTCTGGTTCTAAAACCATCGTTGCCGGTGAATCCATCGGTATTGGTAGTATGCTTTCTGAAACTGCCACTAAAACTGTTTCATATTCCGGTTCTACTACTTATACCATTAGTGGTACTATAGCTATTACCTCCAATAACGACATCGTTGGTGAATATGTCGAAACCGTCTACGTTCCTGCATTGATGACCCTCACTACCCTATGGTCCAATGGTTGGGAACAAGTCATCCAAACAACCGTCCCAGTCACTCTAAGTGATGGTGAAGTTGTTACTACTGCTGTTATGATGGATTTCAAGCCAGATTATTTAACTACTTTCATCCCATGGGATTCAACTGGTTATACCACTTATACATCATACACCAATATGGGTTGGACAACATCAACAGAAATTGTCATCCAAGGTCCAACACCTTCAACTACAGTCACTAGAGGTACTGATGCTCAAACACACACTTCTACCATGACCACTACTGTTACTACTGTCTATAGTGATGAATCAACTACATACACAACCAAGTATATTGAAGTTTACTTACCAGTTTTATCTACTACTTTCATTCCATGGACTTCTTTAGAAACAACTGCATATACTTCAACATGGCTGACCACTACTACTGGTGGTTTAACAGTGACAACTACAGAGGTTGTTATTAATGGTTTGACAAAAACAACAGTCTATACTCAGATTACAACAGGTAAAACTTCCATTGTTACCTTAACTGGTGCAACAACAACAGATGAAAATGGTTCTACTATTACTGAAGATATTATTTACAATTATCAAACTTTACCTACAACCATTAATTTTATTAGTACTAGATCTGATACAACAACATATACAACTACTATCAATGGTCAAACATATATTGAAATCGATAATCCTCCAGTCACCGATATAACAACCATCCAAACAACCAACCTTTACTACACTTACACAACGTATTCGTGGTATACTGATGCTACTACAAGTGAATGGAGAGGTACTGTTTATATCCCAGAGTACAGTCATAGTGCAACAGAATGGGATAAGAAATATAGCACTCAAGTTACCATCGTATCCGACTTAGGTTGGACAACAACCAGTTATGTCATTGATTATGTCCCATCATATTCTGAATATGTTTCTTATTGGACTAAAACTTATGCTACCACTGTCACTTATACTTCCAGTGTTTACAATGATTTGGGTGTTGCCTCTTTGACTACCTATTATATGGTTGAAAGACCAGAAGTTTCTACCACAACTTCCACCTGGGGTAAGACCTATACATCTACCATTACTACTCTTGCTACGTATTTCTCAAACTCTCAACATTTCACCACTTCTGAACTTATTGTTGAAGTTCCAGGTAGTAACATTATTAGTTCTTGGTCTACAATTTACATCACTGAAACCGCTTGTGATGCAAATGGTACTTACACTTCTTTCCAAACTACTACTGAAGATGGTTCTGCAACAACTATTGGTTATGAATACGTTACTACTCCAATTGATACCTGTTATTTACCTCCTTCTGGTAGCGCCACCTTCACAACATCTTCTACTTCTTCAACTACATCAACAACTTCATCATACACTGGTGTCTGTGGAAGTATTTATGCCGCATGTTTGAACACTCCTTGTTGTGGTGGTCTCAGTTGTAGTACTGCCAACCAATGGTATGCTCAATGTGTCAGTGATACTAGAACAACGTCGACTGTGAAAACAACGTCAAGTGTTACGGTTGGGGCAAGTGACTGTAACCTTGTGAAAACGACTTCTACTTCTGTTGTTACCGGGGATCACGTGGTTAGTTCGATCGTCAACGTCATTGTCAGCTCACCTACTCTATCATGCACAACATCCTCAACAGTGACTACTACCGTTACTGGTTCTGATTGTGTACTGGCCACTGCAACTTCCTCAACTGTTGTCACCGCTACTGATGGCATGGCCTCCTCGCTGCTTAGTATTATCGTCAGCTCGCCGGGCGAAACGTGTACGACTTCTGAGACGGTCACTACGACGGTCACCGCCACCGATTGTCTCATTGCCACGGGGACGGATTCAACAGTCGTAACTGCCACCGATGGTTCCGTCACTTCTATTCTGAGTATAGCGGTCAGTACCCCGGGCGAGTCGTGTACTACATCCGAGACCGTGACGACAACAGTGACGGCCACCGACTGTTTGTTAGCTACTGGTACATCATCAACCGTTAAAACTGCCACCGATGGCTCTGTTACTTCCATCGCCAGTGTTATCGTCTCTACACCTGATGCATCCTGTACCACATCTTCCACTGCCACGATCACCACCGAAGCCACCGACTGTTTGTCTGCAACAGGTACCTCATCTACAGCCGTCACCGCGAGCGATGGTTCCGTTACTTCTATTGTCAGTATCGTTCATTCTACTCCAGGTGAATCATGTACTACTTCTGCTACTATTACCACCAGTACCGATGCTTCTGATTGCTTGCTAGCAACCGGTACCGTTTCCACAGTTGCCACTGCCACCGATGGTATGGTCACTTCTATTGTCAGCATCGTTGTTTCTACACCAATCTCCTCTTCATGTACCACTGTTGAAACTATCACCACAACTTCTGAAGCATCTGATTGTTTCCTCACCACCGGTACTAAATCCACTGCAGTTACTGCTACCGACGGTATGGTCACTTCCATTGTTAGTATTGTTGTTTCTACTCCAGACTCATCTTCTTGTACCACATCGCATACAGTTACTACTACCACTGAAGCAACTGATTGTACAAAGAAAACCGGCAC
The DNA here is from genome assembly GCA_030569835.1 of Pichia sp. NRRL Y-27261. Taxonomy (NCBI): domain Eukaryota; kingdom Fungi; phylum Ascomycota; class Pichiomycetes; order Pichiales; family Pichiaceae; genus Pichia; species Pichia sp. NRRL Y-27261. Next base: position 6,441 of record JAJMLU010000406.1, read on the forward strand.
CACTTCTGATGTTGTTACTGCCAGCAATGGTGTCGTTACCTCCATCACTACCCTTGTTGTCAGCACTCCAGGTACTGATTGTACTACGACTCAATATGTCACCACCACTACTGAAGCAACCGACTGCACTTCATCCACATCAACATCTGTCACTGTGATCACCAGATCCAACAGTGTTATCACTTCTGTTATCAGTGTCATCATCAGTACCCCAGGCCCAGCATGTACAACATCCACCACTGTCACCACAACTACCGATGCTACCGATTGTTCCACTGCTACAGGTAGTGCCTCCACCGTTACCATTGACGATGATGGTATGGTCACAACGGTGAATACCGTGATCATCTCCACACCGGGAGAGACCTGTACTACTTCCACAACTGTTACCACCACCACAGATGCTACTGACTGTTCTACTGTCTCTAACACCGCTGAAACTGTTGTTACTGCTAGCGATGGTATGGTCACTTCTGTTACCAGTATTTTTGTTTCTACTCCAGGTGCAGATTGTACTACATCCGCTACTATCACTACCACAACTGCTGCAACCGACTGTACTTTAGCGACAGGCACCGATTCCACATCACTTTCTGACTCTGCTGGTTCCGTCACTTCGATGTACACTGTTATTGTTTCTGTTCCAGGCTCAAACTGTACTATTACTGAAAGTATTACCACCACTGTCACCGCTTCTGATTGTATCAGCAGCACAGAATTATCAACTATTTCTGCTGACCCAGCTACTGATGGTATAGTCACAGCTACTGTTAGTGTCATTGTTAGTACTCCTGCTGTTTCATGTACTGTCACAAAGGTTGTTACCACCACTGTTCCAGCAACTAATTGTTTCTCTGCTTCTGAGTCTAACACCGTTCTCACCACCGGTGCCGATCATGAAATAACTACGTTGATTAGTGTCACTCTCAGTACCCCAGGTGAATCATGTACCACATCTACAACTGTTAGTACTACTACCGATGCTACTGACTGTACATTGGCAACTGGTACTGCACCAACTGTTCTCACTGCTAGTGATGGTATGGTCACATCCGTTGAAAGTCTCATCATTTCCACTCCAGGCGAATCTTGTACAAAATCATCCACTGTTACTACTACCACTGACGCTACTGATTGTTTGACAGCTACTGGTACTTCTTCTGCTGTTATTACTGCGACAGACGGTATGATTACCACCATTACTACTCTTGTCGTTTCCATTCCAGTGGCATCATGCACCACTTCTTCAATTGTTACTACCACCGTCACCGCCACTGACTGTACTTTGACCTCTAACACCGAATCAACTGTCGCAACAGCCACTGATGGAATGGTAACATCTATTGATAGTATCATTGTTTCTGTTCCAGGCGAATCATGTACCACTGGTGTCACCATCACTACAACAACTCCAGCAACTGACTGTTTACTCACTACAGGCACAATCTCCACCGTTGCAACAGCTTCTGATGGTATGGTCACTACTTTAGTCAGTGTTGTTGTTTCTACACCAATTTCTTCTTCATGTACTTTTACCACACACGTCACCACCACTGTCCCTGCAACCGATTGTTTCTCCGCATTGACAACAACTATTACTGTCACTACAGCAATCGACTACAAGGTCACCACTATTTACAGCGTCATCGTCAGTACCGCCAATGAAACATGTACAACCACAGTCGATCCAACCACCACGGTCCCAGCAAGTAACTGTTACTTTGCAACTGAAACTGTGACTGTCTACTCTACCGATGCTGCAGGCAAGGTTGCACTGTATGTTGACTTCGTTGTCAGTACACCACCAGCTTCATGTACCACCTCATCAACTCTCACCACCACCGTTCCAGCCACCGACTGTACCCTAGCCACCAACACCGAATCCACCGCCGCCACCGCAAGTGACGGGTTCGTCACCGAGGTTTTCAGCATTGTCGTTTCCACCCCAGAACCATCATGTACGTCCACCATCATCACGACGATCCTGACCGGCTGTGGTTCCTCATCCTCTGTCTACACCACGACTATGTTGACGACTGTGGCCGCCTCGGGTTCAGCTTCCGGCTCGGTGGCCATTGCGCCAAGCACCGTTGTCGTTGTTGTTGTCGAACGAGCCACCGTCTGTTCCTCTTCCTCCTCTGTTCGAAGCGGACACACCTCTTCTGTGAAGGCACAGGTATCCACCACCAGCGGTGTTGGATTGGTCACACCAATCCCATTCTCTCTTGAATCCATCTCATCCAGTGCCGTGTCCTCTTCATCTAGCTCAACCACAACATCGTTCACATCTTCCACTTCTACCGTCACATCTTTCTCTACTTATGTCACAGATTGTCTCGGTTCATCACAGGAATATGTTTGTTTAGTCGGTATCTCTTCTGGTGTCTCTGGCATTTACTCCACCACATCATGTACTGGTGATTTAGGTTTATCCAGTAGTCATTCAGAAACTGCAACTTTCACCACATCTTCATCTTCATCTTCATCTGCATCAGACGACACCGACATGTCATGGGAAAAGAGAGAACAAGCTAGAAAGGAATACGAACTCAAGGTTTTCAAGAGAATGGTTACAACATACGTCTGTCCATTGTCTTCAACAACAACAACATCATCATCATCATCATCATTGAGTGGCCATACCTCATCAGTTAAACCACACTTTTCCACGTTAACTAGTTTATTGGAGACTCCATCACATAAGACTGTCGGCTTATCATCTTCATCTTTCTCCCGTATCTCATCTCTTGAAACACCTGTTGAACAATACACTTCTTTTTCTTCAACTATTGATATTCCACAATCTGGCCATACCTCTTCAGTCAAGGCCATTCGTTCTACAATCAGTTCATTGGAAATTCCATCACACAGATACATGTCACTTTCTTCTTCAACTCATATCATCGGCTCATCATATGTTTTAATTGAATCTACGTCTGTCTACACTCCCCCACAACCATTGTACGCTAACTCCACTATTCCTCAAGAGACTGTGATTATTACTGAAACTTCATATGTTCCACCAACTACATTAGTTACTCCAGTCTATTATACTTACACAGAACCAGAATCCACTCTTTATGTGACTGAAACTGAATATGTTGGAACCACCCCAAGTTATGAACCAGAATATGAGACTGCAACGGAAACATCGGAAACAACAACATCAACAGAAACAGTTGCATATGATCCACCTACCGAAACCATTACTGAAGATCCTACTACGACTACTACACAAACAGATACTGCAACTGCGACATATAACACACCAGCTGTCGTTTATGATCCAGATACAACAACAACAACTACTACGCCAACCACAACTACTGAAGTATTGAGTACTTCTTCTGAACCAGTTGAAATCGACATGACCACAAGCACCACTAGTTCTCCAGCCATCTTATACCAAACATCCTCAGGTACACCAATGGATTCGACCACTACTTTCCAACCAGAAGTCGTTGTTTACGATGGTGGTGCATTCAAACAAACACAACCCGGCTTTGCATCATGGATACTGTTTACCCTCTTACCGATTGGTCTATTTTTCTGAACCAATGGGATGCCATCTTTTTCATTCTGTGATTTATTTTTCTTTAACTTTTCTACAAATATCCATTCCATTCTTTTTTTCCAATTTCTCACGTTCAATATCAGCAATTTCTACAGTTTCATGGATTTGTCTGTTATTTTTATTTACAATATAGACCTCTGCCTTTATTAGATTTGTACATTTTATAGCATTACTTAAATTAATAAATTTTAAATTTAAAATACTGTTAAGCCGTATATCAGAGTGGCACCCACCGGATATACGGAAAAGAAAGGATCATTTCCGAATCATTGCATTCATGAATTAGAGGGCCCAATTGTAGACCCGGTGATAACTCAGTCAAATTAGGAAGTCTGAGAAAGTTAACCTTTTGAGAAACAAGGATCAAGAGCATTGTAAACCTGAACGATTCATGCAGATAATTTACTTAGGGTTTAAAGGTTTGACTATAGGTTATGGTTCCGGTCAAACCTTTATTCAATTTCCAAATGGTTTCCCATGGTGATTCCTTGATTTCCCGCACAACGTGTGCACTCAATTCTGGATTTCAGATTTGTGCCTCACCGGATCTCGTACTTTGATAACAGGCCTCAAAGTGAATATTTACCTGAATTTAAAATCTTAACGTTTAATTTTCGACGCCAATTGTGAGTTTATTTTCTAGAAAAATTGGACTGATCCAGGATTAGTGAATATTATGTAATGCTCACTCTCTAACTTAAAAAAATTAGTACACATGGTAAGGCTGTAGCACAATTTTTTGAATTTGTCCCAGAGAGATTTAGTCAACACTGGAAACGCATAGCTGGTGGAATTGTATTGGTGGCCAGGGGGTCAGGCCGTTAAAAAATGTTATATAGAGAGTGAGCTATAGGTTGAACTAAAATTTGCTGAATAGTGACCTCTCCTAAAAGGTGGTTGTAGCAATTTGCTAGTGGATTATAGAGAGCAGGGCCAATGCATTGCTACAGGGAAATTTTCAATTTTAAGGAGACAAGCTGCACATTCAGGGATTCTGAGATCTTTTCAATTTGCCAGTGGAATTCCGGGCTCGATGTAATCCTGATCGTAAGCTCCAAACTCTTCTAAATTTGAGAATTACCTCAACGCTGTCAGTTGACAGAGGATCCTCCCCTGTCGAAGATTGGAGTGAACCCGATCGTCGTGTTGTCTGACAACATAGACGACGCAGACGATGGAGAACACCAGGTCGACGATGTCGATATTTGATAACATCTTATACTGTCGATCACTGGCAGCCATGTTGTGAGTTGCGTGGAACATGGAATGATGTAGAAAAGCATAAAAGTGTTGGATTTGCCAGAAGTGGAGATCGAGATCGAGATCGCTCGAGGGGATCGGCGGGGACCGCGGATCGGCCGGCGCAACTCGCCATTCCTGCTCCTGCGAAAAATCCAGCGCCGGCCGCCGGCGGCGGGTTTTAGAGCGGCCGCCGGGGGCCTCTGCTGTTGCACTGGCTGCCACCGCCGGTGAGGTCACCCGGGGCACGCTGCAACCTGCAACATGTGCACACTACAGTGCACGCCCATCAAGAGGGCCGTTGGATCGATGGCCTGGATCCCGTCTCCGTGAAGTTATATGTCTTCAGGGTAGTGGCCCCGTACTAAAGGAAGGAATACCGATGGGAGCAATGAGCAATCCAGTCGGCGACGGCGGGCGGCGGGAAATGGCCATGTTTTTTGCGGGCACTCTCGCCCGGGAGTGCAAAATTTGTATGAGGATTTCGTTCAAATTTCGTGGGAAAACCGCGTCGAGTTCGTGGGGACTTTTGCGGGCATGGGGGCCGGTTGGCATTGTTCCAGGTGGGAGAGCAGCCCCAATTTTTTTGGGGAGCGGGAAAATTTGGATTGCTCTCCCGCTGTGCACGGTGAATTGTCCCCTTCCGGACTTGCAACCGGGGCTCGAGGACATCGATCGGGTCCGTTCATCGGACTGACATCTGTAAACTTCCAGGACTTATGTGTGATGGTAATGGATGTCCAAATATCTTTCATGTCTTGATGGAAACAGAAGATTGCGCATTTATGCAGAGCTTAATCGACAACAACTATAACACCAACTCCGATCACAATTGTCACTATACTGTCCAATTAAAGAAGCAACAATCTGAAATATGATCTATCGACACTCGTCTCTCTGTTTCAAACTTGGGGTTACTGTTCAACGGCCGGACAGAATGGGAAAAAATGTGCCATCGCTTTTTCCGGCCCGATAGTCGATCCAACATTTAACTCTAGATTTTTCAAATTTGCTGTTCTGGATGAGTAACCTACCTATATACATATACCGTTAGTTAGCCTATATCTATCAAACTACCGATCTCTATATTAATAAGATATCTTTAGTAGAACTCTAAATTATATGAGTTTTACAAGCAAATTTACATCCTTTTCAGCCACAAGTTAAGACAAATCGATCTATCGACTAATTCACACCAACTCCCTTACATATTGCTCCACACCAGATCTTTCGATCTTTTCTAACTACTGATTTTATATACTTAATCTTACAAAAACACCAATGGATCCTGAAATGTCTATGTACTCCCTCTGCAATGAAAACGGTTTGCTTACTGTGATTCCATAGCCAACTCCGATTACCAATTTGAGTTGAATTGCTCGATGGCGCACCGGTGGCGCAGCCACAATAAAGTTACCGATTTTCAAAGAGCAATCGATCGGCATTCGGAAACATCGATGCCTACCCATCGGTCCAATTTTCCCAATTGAGTGAACTGCAACATCAGACACTTTCTACGCAAAAGAAACAACGGTGTCAAAATGGGAAACCGTTAGATATGCAGATCTTCGTTCTTTTCTATTGGGGTTAAATAATTCTAGATGGACTCATTTTAGTCTCCCATTTCTAATGCGCAATCTACAATGTTCCTCCTCGTTTTCGATGCCTTTGGTCCTATTCCAGATCATTTAGCGTTACAAACTGTTATGTAATATTATACCATCATTTTAGGGAACTCGTTCTTTCCGAAAATCGTTCAATTAAACCCATTTCAGTAATTTGGCCGTTTCTTTTTGCATGCTGTCCAGTTTTTGACAAGTGTCAACTTCTTTCTTGAGTAATTTATACCGCCATAATTAATTCGTTGGATTGATGCTTTTGCATCCCCTGCATCTTTTGCAAAATTCTTTTTGGGTCCTAGTTCTTTTCATTGATTTATACCCGAAATTCATTGTAAAATTTCTCAACTTGTATGGATATATCATACTGAATAAGCTAGTTTTTATACTTTGGTGGAGAAAAATGTCTTGCTAGTATAGAGTATATCTTGACTTCGTTTAATGAATGCAAAGTTAAAATCTTTTATTGTATATTAATACCAACCATTCCACAAGAAACTTAAACACACAGAGGTTTGTCTTTAGTTTGCCTAGATCTTTCTAGTTTGCTCTTTCTATTTCCCTTACCTTTTACTTTCTTTCCTTCCTTCTACTCTTCACTTCCTCTTCCTTCTCCTTCTTTTCATCCTTTTACTCTCTCCACAAACCAACCAACTCGTCAAAGAACAGAACCAGATCAATCACAAAATGATCCTGTCTTTTTACACAATCATTTTATCACTATTCCTTTGGATCGGCCAGACACTGGCCGATTTTGAGGGTCAGTTATTACTTTCCAATCAAGGTTGTTACATCTCAGGTGTCAAAGAGACACAAGGTATGAGTGCCAAATTTTACTCATATGAATGGAATGACCTAACAAATTGCAAAAATACAGCTTATTTCAATTCAGGTTATAATCAAGATTTAATCACAACCGTCGCTGTCGTCTCAGATTTTACCGTTTTCAATAACCAAGGTTACGCCAGTGAAACCACAAGTGAATTGTGGGGTGTCGATATCCCAATCACCAATTTTGCCTTAGAATTAACAGGTTACTTTTATGGTACGTATAACACTCCCAATCGTCAATTCTCACTCTATTGCGCAATAGATACGTGAGCAATCATAAATTTCGAATTTCCATTTCGAGCAATCGAGTAACACAACTTTAATTTTCACGTCACACGCAAATTCACCCGAGCCGAAATACTAACATTACCGATTCTCCCCTACCCCAAACCTCCCCTTTCTTAATATTTTACTTACAGCTACTACTACTGGTATCTACAATTTCCAAATGACCGGCATCGATGAAGCCGCCATGGTTTGGATGGGTACAGGCGGTTTCGATTGTTGTGATCCTGACTACAGTCAACTCGGTACTGCTGATACTGCCATTTTATTCGCCTCAAAGAACTGGGGCGACTCTTCAACTTCTCAACAATCCTGGGTTTACCTTGAAGAAGGTAACTACTATCCAATTAGAATTGTCTACATCAACGCCGTTTCCGATGCCGATTTGGATTTCGTTATCTTGGATCCTTCCGGCAGTGATGCCAATGGCAAACTTTATCAATTAGGAGGTGAAGTCGAAGGTATGGATTGTACATCCGTTGTTGCTTCAACTTCATTAGAATCCACCACTGTTTACGACACCGATTTGGTTCCTGGTACTACCGTTTACAGTCCAGTCACCACCACCAATTCTGCAGGTGAAACCGTCGTCATGGCCGGTGTCACCATCGGTGTTGCCAGTATCGTCACTTCAACTTCAATTAAAACCGTCTCTTACACCGGTAGTAGTACTTACACCGTCACTACCACCAAAGTCACCAACAGCAATGCTCAAGTCTATGAAACCGTCTATGTTCCTGCTTTAAAGACCATCACCACCACCTGGACATACAACTGGGAAGCCGTTGTTCAAACCACCATGCCTGTCACCTTGGATGATGGTTCTGTCGTCACCACCACTGTTATGCTAGACCAAAAACCATATTTGCTCACCACCTATGTTCCATGGGAATCCGAAGGTTACTCCACATCCACATCTACCACAAATCTTGGCTGGACTACTTCCTGTGAAGTCGTCGTCTATGGTCCTGCAATGTCCACGTACACCACCACCGGTAACAACGCCAAGACGTACACCTCCACACTGACCTCCAAGTACACCGACGCCGAAGGAACCCACGTCTCCAGCTACATCGAGGTGTACCTCCCAGCCCTCTCCACCACCACCATCTTATGGGCGTCTGCCGGCACCCGGACATACACCTCCACCTGGGAGACCACCTCGGGCACCAAGACGTACACCACCACGGAAGTCATCGTCAACAGAATGGCCGCCACCACCGTGTGTACTCGCAAATCGAGTCCGGGTGGAAGGCCGCCTCCACCGCGTCCAACGTCGTTACCACCGACGCCGACGGCGCCACCGTCACGGAGAACGTAGTCTACGTCTACAGAACCTTGTACACCTCCGTTGTCTTTGCCTCCACCGTCGCCACCCCAACCACATACACCACCTCCCTCTACGGCAACACATATATTGAAGTTGACTCCCCTCCTCTCACCTCTCTCTTGACAGTTCAGGTCACCAACCTCTACTACACATACACAAGTTACTCATACGTTACTGAGCCATCTAGTTACTGGACCGGTAATGTCTTCATTCCAGAATACAGTCACACCGCCTCTCAATGGGATAACCTCTACTCCACTGCCATCACCTACGCAAGCAACTTAGGCTGGACCACCACCAGTTATGTCGTCGATTACGTTCCTTCCTATTCCGCATCCGTTTCTTACTGGAATAAGGCTTATGCAACAACCATCACTTATTCCTTAAGTCTTACCGATTCTTTAGGTGTCCACGTCTCCACATACGTCGTTGTCGAACAACCAGCAATTGCCACTGCAACCACAACATGGGACAAGTCTTACACGTCGACATTCACAACATTGGCCACAATCTTCACCAACAGTCAACACGTCACATCTTCTGAAATCATCGTTGAAGTCCCAGGTAGTAGCGTCATCAACTCTTGGTCGACCGTCTACCTCACTCAAACATATTGTCATGCCAATGGTACCTCTACTTCTTATGAAACAACTACCATCGATGGTTCTACCACAACTATCGGTTATGAATACGTTTCTACTCCAATCTCAACTTGTTATTACGCACCAACCGATTCAACAACATCATCTTCATCTTCATCTTCATCTTCATCTTCATCTTCATCTTCATCTTCATCTTCATCTTCATCTTCATCTTCATCTTCATCTTCATCTTCATCTTCATCTTCATCATCTTCCTCTGCCACTTCTGCAGTTGCTGCTGCGAACGGTGCTTGTGTCTCCATATACGGTAACTGTATCAGTACCGGCTGTTGCGCTGGTTTATACTGTAGTACCCAAAATGAATGGTACGCTCAATGTCTTTCTGCAACTGCAACTACTACAACTAAAGCTGTTACTTCCACTGCCACAGTTGCCGCTACTAATTGTAAACTTGCAACTACTACATCTTCCACTGTCATTACCAGCAATTATCTTGTCGAGACTGTTGTTTCTATCATCGTCTCTACTCCAGGTTCTGCATGTACCACTTCATCAACTACAACCGCGACTACCGAAGCTACTGATTGTTTCTTAGCAACGGGTACCGAATCCACCGTTGATACCGCAACTGATGGTACCGTAACTTCAATCTACAGCATCATAATATCTACACCAGGTTCAAGTTGTACTACTTCCACAACAGTCACATCTACAACCGAAGCTACAAATTGTTTCTCCACCACTGGTTCCGAAACAACTGTCGCAACTGCAACTGATGGTTCTGTTACTTCCATCGTTAGTATCTTTGTCGGTATTCCCGGAGCATCATGTACTACTTCTGCAACTGTCAATGCGACTCATAAAGCTACTGATTGTTTCTTAGTCACTGGTACCTTATCCACCGTTGCGACTGCAACCGACGGTACCGTCACTTCCATCGTCAGTATTGTCACTTCTACTCCAGATGCTGACGCTTGTACCACTACTCAGTCTGTCACCACCACATCTGTTGCATCTGATTGTTTCCTTGTCACCGGTACTACTTCTATTTTATTTACTGCATCCAATGGTGTCGTCACTTCTATCATCAGCGTCGTTGTCTCCACTCCAGATTCATCATGTACTACATCCGCAACCACCACTTCCACTGTTGTCGCTGCTGATTGTTTCCTCTCCACTGGTACTACCACTACCGCAGTCATTGCATCTAACGGTGTCGTCACTTCCATCACTAGTGTTATTGTTTCCACTCCAGATGCATCTTCATGTACCAAGTCTACAACTTCAACTGTCACCACAGAAGCTCATGGTTGTATTTCATCTACCGGTACCACCTCAAGAGCTGTTACCGCATCCAATGGTGTTGTCACTTCTATTTACAGTATTGTTCTCTCAACCGCTGGCGAAACTTGTACTACTTCTTACAACACAACTGAAACCACCGTTGCATCAGACTGTTTCCTCAACACCGTTACTACAGCCACTGAAATTACTGATGAATTCGGTAGTGTTACTTCCATTACTTCCATTGTTGTCTCCACTCCAGATGCATCATGTACCGTCACTGAAAACATCACTACTACTATTCCAGCTACTGATTGTACTTTAGTTACAGGTACTGAAACTTCTTCTGGTACCGATATCGATGGTGTTGTTACTTCTGTCGTTAGTGTTGTTGTTTCCACCCCAGCTGCATCATGTACTACATCCTCAACTGTCACCATTACCACCAAAGCTACTGACTGTATCTTAACCACAGGTACCGAATCCACTTCTGTCACTGATGATGAAGGTTCAGTTACTTCTATTTACAGCATTGTTGTTTCCACTCCAGGCGAATCATGTACCACATCATCCACACTCACCACTACTACCGACGCAACTGATTGTACCCTTACTACAGGTACCACTTCTACTGCTGTTACAGATACAGATGGTCTCGTTACTTCTGTCTACAGTATTGTCGTCTCTACCCCAGGTGAATCTTGTAGTACTTCTGAAACAACCACTGTTACTACCGAAGCTACTGATTGTACTTTAGTCACTGGTACTGAATCTACTGCAGTTACCGATACCGATGGATTTGTTACATCTCTATACACGGCTGTTGTTTCCACTCCTGGTGAATCATGTACTTTACTTGAAAGTGTCACCACTACCGTTTCAGCTACTGATTGTATCCACATGACATCTTCATCCACTGTTTCTGCAACCGCCACTGATGGTACTGTCACTGCCACTGTTAGCATTGTCGTTTCTACTCCCGACGCTTCATGTACCACAACCAAGATTTCTACTACCACTGTCGCGGCAACTGATTGTTTCACCACCACTACTTCGACTTCTGTTGTCTACACTGGTGTCGACCATGAAACCACTACCTTAATCAATGTTACTATCAGCACCCCAGATTCTTCATGTACTACTACGAGCACCGTCACTTCATCTGTTGATGCTGCTCACTGTACTGTTACTACTGATACCACATCTACTGAAATCACTGCCGATGATGGTTCTGTCACCACTGTTGTTAGTGTGATTGTCGGAACCCCAGCTGCTGCTTGTACTACTTCATCAACCATCACCACAACTACTGAAGCAACTGATTGTACTTTAATTACTGGCACTATTTCAACTGTCGCCACCGATTCCGATGGTGTCGTCACATCTATCTACAGTATAGTGGTTTCTACTCCAGGTGATGTTTGTACTACTACTCAAAACGTTACTACTACTGTCGAAGCTACTAGTTGTGCATTGTCCACTGAAACTTCATCCACTGTTTTAACTGATGACAATGGTGTCGTTACTTCTCTCACAAGTGTTATTGTTTCGACCCCAAATGCTTCTTGTACTGTCACTAAGGTTGTCACAACCACTGTTCCAGCAACCGATTGTACAACCACTTCTACCTCAACCACTGTTGTTTCAACCGATGACGACGATTCTGTCACTAGTATTGTCAGCGTTATTGTTAGCACCCCACCAGGTTCATGTACCAGTTCTGAGAGCGTTACCACCTCTGTCACGGCTACTGATTGTATGGTCACAACTTCTTCAACTTTCGCGGATACCACCGGTTCTGATGGTTCTGTCACTGCTATTGTTAGTTTCATCGTTAGTACACCAGACTCTTCTTGTACTACCACACAATCTGTTACTGATACCACCGATGCTACATCTTGTTTAACTGAAACCAGCTCCACTACCGTTTCATACAGAGACGCGAATGGATCTGTCACTACCGTTATTAGTGTTGTTGTTTCGACCCCAGGTTCTTCATGTACTGCCACTGACTCTGTTACCACCACCGTTACAGCTACTGATTGTATGATTGCAACTTCCACCGGAACTGTTGCTAATACTGCTTCTGATGGTTTTGTTTCTTCTGTTATCAGCATTGTCGTTTCTACCCCAGGTCCATCTTGTACTACTACAAAGAATGTCAACACTACTGTTGAAGGCACTGACTGTTATTTGAACACTGGTACTTATTCCGCTGTTGTTTCTGCATCGAATGGTAGTGTTACTACCATCTTTAGTACCGTCGTTTCCACCCCAGGTGCAACATGTACTACTACTGAATCCGTCACTACCAGCGTTGAAGCTTTTGACTGTTTTGTTAGCACTGGTACATTAACTTCTTCAACTACTGCATCTGATGGTGTCGTCACTTCTGTCATCACTATCATCGTTTCTACTCCTGGTGCTGCATGTACTACATCTGAATCCCTCGCAACTACTGTTGAAGCCACAAACTGTCTTCTTTCTACCGGCTCTACTGCAAGTGTCAAGACCGCATCTGATGGTGTGGTTACGTCTGTTTTCAGCGCTGTTGTTAGTACTCCAGGTTCCGCATGTACTACATCCACTAGCGTTTACACTACTGTCTTAGCTACTAATTGTGAACTCATTACATCTTCCAACACTGTTGCTAACACAGCTTCAGATGGTTCTGTCACTTCTGTTATTAGCGTCGTTGTTTCTACCCCACCAGCATCATGTACTGTTACTAGTGTCGTTTCTACCACAGTTACCGCAACTGATTGTTTCACTGCATCCACTACAGAATCCGCAGTTTACACTGGAAGTGACCACGAAGTTACTACCGTTATTACTTACATCAAATCCACACCAGGTCCATCATGTACTTCCGCTCAAACTGTTACTACTACCGTCGAAGCTACTGATTGTACTACTTCTATTGATACCATTTCATCTGCGGAAACTGCTTCTGACGGTGTTATTACTGAAATCGTCAGTATCATCATCAGTACTCCAGCTGCATCATGTACTTCCATCGTCACCGTTACTACATCTGTTCCAGCTATTGATTGTACTCTTTCTACATCTTCATCGATTGATGCAGATGTCGGTTCTAATGGCCTCATTACTACTGTTGTTAATGTTATTATCAGCACACCAGCTTCATCATGTACTGTTTCATCTACTAGCCATGCTTCAGCCGTCGCTGCTTCGAACAAAAAGGTTTCCTTAGCTTCATCTTCTGCTGGCGCTGTTTCTTCTGCATCTGCATCTGCATCTCGCGCATCATCGGTTGACGCTACTCACAGATTAGTTTCATTAGCATCTTCCTCTGCTGTATCATCTGCTTCTGCATTATCTAGCCTAGATTCATCCTCATCTTCAGAAACTACTACGAGAGGACGGGTTGTCCACAATCCTTCTGTCGAAGCAGATGATGAATCATCTTCATCCGTTGTTTCATCATCAGTAGTTTACTCATCTGCGCACGCCTCTTTAGTTGCTGCTGCTAACCATGCTGCTTACAGTCTATCATCAGTTGCTGATTCATATTCAACCGTTGTCTCATCAACTACATCAACCACATCATCCTCTGTGTCAGAAGAAACAACAAAACTCTTACTTCTTTCTTCTTTATCTGGATTCAAGGGTGTTGTTTCCACTGAATACACCACCATATCCACTACTGTTACTGTTGATGCAACAGATTGCACTCTTGCAACTACAACCATATTAAGTGTTTCCAGTGACACCAGCAATGACATTGTGACTACTATTGTAAGTGTCATCGTCAGTACCCCAGTCGCTTCATGTTCCACCATCCCATCCACCACCGTTACTGTCGCTGCAACTGATTGTGCTTTAGCTACAGGCACTGTTACTGGAGTCGCTACTGCTACTTATGGTACAGTCTCTTCTATTATTAGCTTCATTGTTAGTACTCCTGCTTCTTCATGTAGCGCATCCTCATCATCAGCTGCTTCAAGCGTTGTTACATCATCAGCTGCTTCAAGCGCAGTTTCATCATCAGGTACTACTTCAAGCAACGTTACTTCATCAACAACCGTCTCAATCGCGGCATCAGACTGTTCTCTCATGACAGTTACCGTTACCGGTATTGCAACCGCAGCCGATGGTTCAGTTACTACAATTATTAGCATCATTGTCAGTGTCCCAGCTTCTTCATGTTCAACAACTCAAACTATTACTTCGACCGTTTCTGCTACTGATTGTTCTTCTGCTACGATCACTTCCGCAGGATATGTTACTGCAGCTGATGGTTCAGTTAGTGCAGTCGTTAATGTAATTGTTAGTTCTCCTGATTCAACCTGTACTACGTCAACTTATGATCAACCAAGATATTACAATTACAGTTTGTCATCTGTTGCTGCTTCTGACGTGGATTCAACTTCTTCATCAGATGTTGAAGAATCATCCACTACTTACTACTATTCCCTTGATTTCACATTGACTGAATACGACATTACGATTCCTTCAGCTTCTGATTCTGTCGAATCCTCCACTTCTACAGTTCTTGTCTTAACCACCGCTTCTGCAAGTCAAGTTACAGCCCAATCCACCGAAGTTGCCGTGGTTGCTGCGTCTTCATCAAGCTCAGGATATCATTCCGGTAATGTGGTTGCACTTTCACACACCACTTCCATTTTAGCCCATGAAGCTAGTACTACTGGTACCGATATATTAACTTCTTCAAGTACAAAAACTGGTGTGACACACTACTACACATTTGCATTCACCTCAACTATTTATGATACTGTCTTGAAATCATCATCTGTCACAGTCATTTCTTCCACCTCCACTGTTGTTGAAGTGATAACCGCCACACCAAGCCAGGTTACTGTTCACCAAACATCTGTTGTTGTGGTTGCTGATGATACCTCAAGTAGTACCCACACAGGTAATGTTGGTTCCGCATTGTTACACACTACGTCAATTTTAGCCCATGAAGCTTCTACTAGTAGCGCCACTGCTGATATTTCAACATCAACTTCAACCGCATATACCGACGACTCTACCACATCAACTGACACATCCGATGATTCAACTACAACAACCTCAATTGATAATTCAGATTCTACAACTACATCCTCCATCGACGAAGACTCCGCAACTGAAACTTCTGTTACCGAAACTGACTCAACCGGAACTGCGGGTGTTGGTTCTGCATTATCACACACAACTTCAATCTTAGCACACGACGCAACTACAACTTCTAATACTGCCGAAACTGCAACTACTTCTGACACTGAAGATTCTGAAACTACCACCACTACTACAGGTGGCGCAGATTTAACCTCTACTACTCCAGTCGATGGAAGTGATGACTCTGACTCCACTACAACAACCACATCAGTTGATGGTAACGATTCAACAACTACATCTCCAGTTGATGGCAGTGATGATTCTACAACAGATGGCGCTACTTCCACAACTGTATCTGATACCACTGGTGCTTCAACTGCTGGCGGAGCTGCTGCTGCTGCTTCTGCTTCAACAACCAGTGTTGAAGAATCCACATCCTCTACTGCTGCTGCAATTCTTTATCAAACTGCATCTACATCTGACTCAGATTCATCAACCGAAACATTTCCCGCCGTTGCGATTTATGAAGGTTCCGCATCACATAAAAGAGCTGGGCTTTCAGCTTTGATCCTCTTACCAATTGTATTATTACTTTAATTCAGTTGATACTTTCCAATTTATTTTGATTTTTTCAATTTATTTTGATTATACTTTCTAGAATCTAGATACTCATTTTTATTTCGTACGTCTTTGAACCATTTTTTGGTTTTTATTTTTCCACTTTCTCTTATCCTTAAAACACTTTATAAAAACTAGGTAATTTAAAATTTTTATTTGTATTTACTCTCACGTGTAACCTGTATTGTCTTCTGTAGGATGTATAGGGCAGAAAATGAGAAAGAAAGTTGTCAACATGAAACCGAAAACCAACACTCGAAAATCAGCCAAGGCCGAAGAAAATCGACGCGGATCGACGCAAACCGGGCTGTGCAAAATACCGATTACGTAAGCCCACGCATGAATTTTCAAGTTTTTGTTAAAATATTTTTTTCATTATGTCTTGTTTCTTTTGTGTAGGTTATCTACTTTTTCATTAGAGGTTTTGATGCAAATAAACACATTTAACACAACAGGAACATGGCTATTTTCACATATACACCAAAGGAGGTGGATACGCCTGCAGAAAGCACCACTCAAACTAAAAAAATCCAAACTAAACACACCTCTGAAGAATTAGAAGCTTTTTTCAACTCTACACAAAAGGAAAAAACAGATCGTAAACAAGCACGTGCAGATGCTCACAAATTTGCAACTTTAGCAGCAAGAGACGGTAAATTACAAGAAGCACAACTAGAAGAATCTATTGGTGAAAATGGTAAGCGTGCAATTGGTTACCAAATCATGAAAAATAAAGGTTTAACTGCCAGAAGAAAGAAAGAAAATAGAAATGCCAGAGTTAAGAAGAGAAATAAGTATGATGCCGCCAAGAAGAAATTAAAGTCTGTTAGAGCAGTCTATACTGGCCAACAAGGCCCTTACTCTGGTGAATTAACCGGTATAAGTAAGAAAGTTTCTCGTTCTGTCAAATTAGATTGATTTACCTACCCATTCACTTTTATAGATTCTTTGCTAAGCTAATTTTTTACGTTTATATAATAACACACCCATTTCATTGCAATATTTCTAGTACTTTACCACGGATTTTGGAAACATCTTGATCTGGCCATTCTTGGAAATCAAGTTCTAAAAACTTTTTGATCCGTTCTTCACTATCTTTTATGATACACATTTCTCTCTCGTCAAGTTCTGAAAATTCACTAACTATGTCTTTACCTTGATCAATTAAGTCTAAGATGTATTGCGCCTTTTCAATAACACCCTTTTCAACACCACATTGTCCAGCACAGTATAAACCACCAGATGAATATTCAATACCACTGGCTAATTCATATAAAAACGTCATTTTGAACGACTTCGAATCTTCAATAATAACCTTCATATGATTAAATTGTATTTCCTCAGGTGTTCCAATCATATCTTCTTTGAATATTTCACTCATATGAGTAATTATGAGAACGACAGGACTTTTCTCATTTCTTCCTAAGTAGTTTTTGATTATTCCACCAAGTAATCCAGGACCGTCATTTACATCTGTCCCCTTTCCAAATTCGTCAATAAGAACAAGAGATCTATTATCACTTTTATGGAGACACTTACTCATTTGTTGACAGTCTTTCATGAAGGTACTCTGTGTTGCATTAATACTATCCATGGTATTTATTCTGGTTAATATGGTTTTGAAAATACTCATCTTTCCACTGATGGCTGGAATAAAACATCCAATCTGTGTCAAGTATGAGGTGAGACCAACTTGACTCAATAATGTCGACTTGCCACTGTAGTTTGGTCCCGTGATGACAACAACTCTATTACTTTGTATTTTGAAATCATTTTTGATGAAGCCGTTTTTCTTTATCAATGGATGAAATGATCCAACTAGCTCTATTGTGGGATTTACCGTATCTTCAACCATTTCAGGTTTGCAAAATTTATTATCTAAAGAAACTCTTGCAAAACATA
>JAJMLU010000412.1:6568-33746 GCA_030569835.1 Pichia sp. NRRL Y-27261
CACCATGTGGAACATCTTCACCAAATCTTCGAACGAAGAAAGCTCAGATACGTCTAACAGTACTTCTGACAAAGACTCCATCTCTTTCGCAGATATCACCGAAAACACATCATCAGATACTTACAAAAATGAATACAAAGAAGAAGAACAGGTCAATTCAACTTCATGTGATACGAGTTTAAACTCAGGCTACACAGAAGGAACAAAACGTTTACTCAAACCAAGACACATCGACTTGATATCCATCGGTGGTTCCATCGGTACAGGTCTATTCGTCACCATTGGTTATGGATTAATGAATGGTGGATGTGGTAATTTACTCATTGCATTCTTCATCCAGGGGTTTATTATCTACGTCGTCACGTTAACCATCGGTGAACTCATCTGTTACTTACCAGTGGACTCGCCATTCATCACACACGCAGGTCGATTCGTTGATCCCGCATTTGAGTTTTGTTGTGGTATGAACTTTTACATCATGATCTCATTATACATCCCGTTCGAAATCACATCTGTGAATTCCATGATTCATTTTTGGAGAAGTGATTATAATGCAGCTGAATCTTTTGTTCCTCAAATTGTCATTTACTTGATTCTTAACATTTTCGCAGTTAGATGGTACGGTGAATCTGAATTCGCATTATCCATTGGTAAGATGATTCTAGCTATCGGACTCTTGTTTTTCACGTTCATTACCATGGTTGGTGGCAATCCACAACACTGGGCTTTTGGATTTCATAATTTTAAAGGTGTTGATAATGCATTCCCACAATATCTTGGAACTGGTGCAAGTGCATTTTGGGCGGCATACATGAAAGCGGTATTCACTGAAGTTGCACCAGAGTATTTGGGAATGGTTGCAGGTGAAGCTCAGAATCCAAGGAAAACTATGCCTAGAGCTTTTAAAACAATCATTTACAGATTATCTTTCTTTTATGTCTTGGGTGCACTGTCTGTTGGTATTTTGTTAAAACACGATGATGCAACATTGGTCACTGCTGTCAATGAAGGTGCTGCGGGCGCAAACGTTTCACCATACGTTATTGCAATGAGAAATATGGGAATCACAATCTTGCCGGATATCGTTAATGTTTTATGTATCACTGCATCGTTTTCAGCTGGTAATTCATACATTTACTGTTCGAGTAGATCATTGTACGCATTATCGAAAAGAGGGTTTGCTCCAAAGTTCTTTAGCATCTGCCTCGGAAACGGTGTTCCTATTTTCTGCATCTTCATGGCTGTTGGTTGGTCTTGTTTATCATTGTTACAGTTGGGTGATGGTGCTTCAGTGGCACTTGATTGGATGATCAATTTATGTACCGGTGGCCAGATTCTAAACTATTTCTTCATGATGATCACATATCTATTCTTTTACAGAGCTTGCAAAGTACAGAATATCGATAGATTGAGTATGCCATTACAAGCCTGGACGACTAAATTGCAACCATACCCTGCGATTTTCGGATTGATCTGTACTTGGTTGATTGTTATGTTTTTAGGGGCACAAGCATTCATGCCTTCTTTTGATATCAATTCATTCTTGTACTACTATTTGATGTTTTTCATCGCTTGCGGTACTTATTTATTTTGGAAAATATGCTTCAGAACTAAGTTTGTCAATCCAGAAGATGCTGATTTGTATTCTGGATTGGCAGAGATTGATGAACACGAAAGACAGTTGTATTTATCTAAAGAAGATGAAGTTGTAGATACCAGCTTGAAGGGTAGACTTTTACGTAGAATTTGGTGGTAGAAAATTCATTGATTTGTATTTCGTTATTTATTTGGTTTTTTATATATTCGTTTCCTTTGTACTGTTAATGTCACTAATACCTGATTACCTTCACTGATCCAGATCTGATCTGAAAAATCCAGTTTGTGTGCACACATCCTTGCACCGCACTTGGGGTTACCCGGCCTTGTCGGACTACCTTCCCAGCTCTCAGCCGTCTTCATGAAAAGAGTTTGAAGCTTTTGCATAGTTCTTCTCTACTTGCACTCTGGACCACAACTCCCCAGCATCAAACACACAACCACCAACAAACATGTCTGTCAATTTCAACACCTTATCCGAACAATTCTGTAACTTTTACTACAAGCAATTCGATGAAGACAGATCTTCCTTAGGTAACCTTTACGTACGTATACATCAAACCTGAAAAAAATCAATATAAACCTTGATTCCACCCATTAAAACATTAATACTAACATTTTATTCTATCCATTCGTTATATCTGAATAAAACGAATGTCCTGATTTGTTAAAATCATTCATTTACTTATATTCTACAGAGAGATCACTCTATGTTAACCTTCGAATCTGCCCAAATGCAAGGTGCTAGAAACATTATTGAAAAGCTCACTTCCTTACCTTTCCAAAAGGTCCAACACAGAATCTCCACTTTAGATGCTCAACCAGCATCCGAAAACGGTGATGTTTTAGTCATGGTCACTGGTGAATTACTCATTGATGAAGAATCCAACCCACAAAGATACTCCCAAGTTTTCCACTTAATGCCAGATAACGGTTCTTACTACGTCTTAAACGATATCTTCAGATTAAACTACGCTTAAGTTTCTTCCTAGACATATTGTCCCGACTAATAAACCTGATTACTGATACTTCAATCGATTCTTCATAAAATACATATTCACACACACAACTTCACTATTTATAGTTAAGGTAACATACCTTACCTTCTAGATATATATTAATAAACTGTAATTTATGATTACAATCTGCTAGATGTACCGTCTGCAAATGCGTATTGTAGTGTAGCCCCCAAACACGACTGATTCAGTTCCTAGCAAATCGGCTCGATGAGGCTCACGCTGTGTGGGCTGCGAATCCTACGCTCACACAGTGTGCAATTGTAAACACCAGTCTTCACTGTACCTTCTCTTTACCGGAGTTGCTGTGTTCAATTGCACACTTCATTGTCCTATCTTCCACTACCAAACGAACAATAATATCAAATATGGACCTTCCTGAAATTCCGAAAAGCGTATGTATCTGTCTACAAATCCCAATTGCTCCAGAATACCAATACTAACATCGTACCTTTATCCACCAATCATTTAAAACAGAGACCACAAAGGCCAACAGTCACTGCAACAACAGCTGTTGAATCCGAAGAGGTTCAATTACCAGCAATTCCTTCACACAGACCACAAAAAGTCGATGTTGACTTACCACAAATCCCAACTACCAGACCTAAAAGAGTTGAAACCACTGAATCAACTACATCATTACCAATACCATCTGATGTGACGACACCAGTTATTCCTTCACACAGACCACATGTGTCAGCTGAAGAATCTGCAACTCCTGAATCCGAAACTGTTTCAATTGCAGAAACCCCTTCAATTCCATTAACGAGACCAAGTAAGTCATCCCAATCAAACGCTCCTGAGGAATCTGATAACACTCCAGTAGTTCCTTCATCTAGACCAAGAAAAGTCATTACACCAACCGATGTAACCCCATCAACCGAGTCAGCAGAAGTTGAGGAAGAAGAACCAAAATCTGCTAAAGAAGACATTGAATCATCCGTTCAATCTATCGTTACACCATCTGTCGATGATAAAGTTAAAGATGAACCGGCCGCTGAAACTACAGAAGAAGTTCAAACCACTGAACCTGTAATTGAGAAAGAAATTATTGAGTCTGTTGAAGATAAAAAGGAAGACGGATCTGCAATTGTTGAAGACACTAAATCTGTCATTGAAAACGAAGTTCCACATCTTGACGTCGATACCAAATCATCAAGAAAGAGTTCACATTCTAGTGCAAAGAAGGCACTTGACGATTTAGACACACTTGAACACGAAATAGAATTGACTTCTGAAAAGATTTCATCACTCCCAACTGATGATGCTGAAATTGAGAAACCAGTTGAAGTTGAATCTGAAGTCGCAGAAACAAAGACACCTGAAACTGTTGAAGAATCAAAGGATATGGTGATTGAAGAATCTAAAGAAAAGATCATTGAAGAGATCAAAAAGGAAGAAGAAGCACAACCTGAAGCTGACCTCCCAGTTATTCCTAAATCCAGACCAAAGTCAAAACCAATGGAAGAAACTCAATCTACATCTTCATCTACTGAAGACCTTAAAGAAGAAGCACATCATCATCATGCACCACCAAAGGTTCCAATGAAACGTCCAAGTGTCAATACTACAGAACAAACTACCACAACACCAGAAGTCATTCAAAAGAAGCCACCACCAAGAGTCCCAAAGAAGCCATCATCTAGAATTGCGCAATTCCAAGAGATGCTTCAACAACAACAGCAAGCTGATCTGGGAATGCTGGAAACACCCAAGGCAAGACCTAAGATTCCAGTGAAGCATTATGATGTTACACCAGAAGGTGTCAGCGAAGGAAAAACTGTTGATGAAAGTGAAGACAAGAAAGTTAAAGGGGAACCCGAAGCACCTGTTCAAAAAGTCGACCGTGTCCATTCTAAATTTGCACAAAGTTTAAACGGCATGATCGGTGTTGGATTACCTGGTATGGCTTTTGGCGGAAATCCATATGCTGCTATCAAAGCTGCCAAAGCTGCACAAGCAGACGAAAATGAAGAGACTGGAGCCGAAGCGGAAGAGGAAGATTCTGAAAAGAGTAAAGTGAAGGACGTCAGAAGAGGTAGAGCCAGAGGTCCAAGAGGACGGAAGTTGCCAGATTCTGTCTCCAAGGCTGTTGAGATCAGCGATGCTACATTGGGTAATACATTTACGATTATTGTGAGAGACTCCTGGAGTTTTGATTTCAACGCACCTAAACCTGTTGAAATTGCTGAAGAAGCTGACGATAAGAAAGATATTACCGAACCAACACCTGAAACAGCTGAAGTACCAGTTGAAGCTGAAACTCCAGAACATGTTGAGGCATCCGAAGTTTCTGAAGAAGCCAAACCAGCTAAATCAACCGAGGCTGACGAATTCCACGAAGCTGCAGAAGAGCTCGATGTGCCACCAACTACTTTCAATGCAGGGACCGAAGAAGACCATGAACCTGTGAAAGCATCTGTCGGAGAGGTATCTGCTGAACCTTCCGAAGAGACCTCCACTGCAACCGCCACTACCATTGCCGCCGAGGAAACCATCTCGGACGACGACAGCGAGGACAGCGATGCATAGGAACGCACATGTATACCAGACCACCAACCGTATAAAACACGAACCGTCTTTATAAACCCAACCCAATCCAGTAAGATAACCGGCACACCCGCCGAGCCGCGAGCCAAAAATAAACGCCGCCCGCCCAGCTGCGCAAGGTAAACAGAAAATTCGCAGAAAGACCGGGCGGGCAGATTTTTCCAACGAAGAAGACCGGTACGTCACCTTGCATTGTAGTCGGTGCCGGTTTCCGTTTTCCGTTTTCTATAAGTGGGGACCATTTCCCATTCCTTGGGTGATCCGTCTTTGATCTGGACACTTCTCTTTCTTCTTTCTCTGTTTCTTTGTCATCTTTCTCTTATCCAAGCCATCCCAGCCACTCACACACAATGAGACTCACTGCCCTCGTGCCGCTTTTATCTGCCCTGATCGCATCCGCTTCTGCTCTCGAACCTATCGTGATCAAGAACAACACTTTCTACGTCGGTGATTCCGACGAAAGATTCTACATTAGAGGTGTCGACTACCAACCCGGTGGTTCCTCTAACTTGACTGATCCGCTCGCAGATACCGACATCTGTGAAAGAGATATTCCATACTTCACCGATCTGGGTTTAAACACCATCAGAGTCTATTCATTAGACAACACCTTAAACCACACCGAATGTATGAACAAGCTTGCTGATGCTGGTATTTATGTCATTCTCGATGTCAACACCCCAAGATCCGCCATTTCCAGATCCAACCCTTCCTGTTCTTACAACTTGAACTACTTAACCGAAGTCTTTGCAACCGTTGATGCATTCGCTTCTTTCAACAACACTCTTGGTTTCTTCGCTGCTAACGAATTAGTCAACGATGAAGAATCATTCGACGTCTCTCCATACATCAAGGCCGTCACCAGAGATATCAAGCAATACATCTCTGCCCAAGATTACAGAACTATCCCTGTCGGTTACTCCGCTGCCGATGTTTCCTCTGTCAGATACGAATTAGCACACTACTTGAACTGTGGTGATGTCGAAGACGAAAGAATCGACATGTTAGGTGTTAACGATTACTCATGGTGTGGTGATTCATCTTACACCGTTTCCGGTTACAACACCAAGGTCAGCTCATACTCCGGTTATTCTTTACCTATCTTCATGTCCGAATACGGTTGTAATGAAGTTGTCGACAACAGACCATTCACAGAAGTCGAAGCCATTTACTCCACACTCATGTCAGGCGTTTTCTCTGGTGGTTTAGTCTACGAATATTTCGAAGAATCAAACGACTACGGTTTAGTCAATGTCAGTGGTTCTGATGTCACCCCATTACAAGACTACTACAACTTACAAAACATGCTGAACATCACTTCTAATCCATCGGGTAATGGTGGTGCGGCATCTTACAATTATTCGGATTGTCCAACTGGTCTTAACTTCAGTACCACTGTCCCAGATCAACCAGCCGGTTTGACCGATTTAATCAAGTCTGGTCCAAATGGTAACAACTACGGTTTCGAAGCCGACACTATCGACTCATGCGACGATGATGACGACGACGATGTTACTTCTTCAACTGTTGCATCCTCTTCAGTTATGTCTTCATCTGCTAAATCATCATCTGCATCCCATACTTCTTCTGTTGCTGCATCTTCTAAGGCCACCACCTTAGTCACATCATCCGTTGCATCCTCTTCTTCCGTTGCATCTGTCTCATCTATTGCATCTTCATCCAAGAATGAAGCAGGCCCAGTCGGCACATCCACATTTATGTCCATCGTTGCAGTCATTGCCGGTCTCTTCTACTTCTGATCTACCTTCATATCCCATTCATATTTTTTTGCATTTCGGGAGGGCCCCCAGGGCCCCCTTCTTCACTTCATCATCTAGACCACCCTCTTGTATTTTTATAATCTCTTTCTATAGATTCGTCCGTAATATTTAATCCACAAACAGTTAACAAAGAACGAACACCGGGTTACCCGATTTAGTGCGCACACTAGCCGAACCGGAAATTTTCAAAATTTCAACATGAAATGAAATTTTTTTATCCAATGTTAATCTGATAGTCGTGGTCATATCAAAAGGGCCCCTTCAATAACCAAACACCATGCTATCGGCCAGAATATCATACAGAAATGTATGTATCGGACGATACGGTATTCGGAAGTATGCCACGATCCCACCGAATATCCAACAACCGCCACTTTCCAGCATGGAAAAGACACACGATGATACCACACAATACGAAAGAAATGTCGATGTCATCAACAGTTTGAGCAACTCTCTCAAAGATGAGGAGTCGAACAAGGAAGAAGACGTCGACCCCGTTACGTGCATCCACAAGGGAACGATCAACAGGGGGAACCTGTCCGATTACATCTCGTTAACGCAATACAACGATCCGACATCGTCAGTTCCGAAACTAGCACATAATTTACCATCAACATTATTCAGTCCTGGTGTGCATTACATGACGGATCCACGGACGAACTTCTCGAATTATGACAAGTCACTTAGTGCGATTCCACATATCGACGAGTTGAAGATGGATAAGATCAGTAACTTCACGCCGTCATCAAGAGATTCGAAATTGTTAGATATCGTGAATGCCATTAACAAGAAACGATTAAAGAAACATCCACACAAGAAAACACTAGCGGTGAAGTTCTTTTCCTCGACGTCCTCGATGACGTCCGTGCTCATAAAGTTCCATAAGTTTTTGAGTCACAACAGACCGATCAACACGACGTCATTTTCAAAATACTATCCTGATTATACACAATTCACGAAAACATCAGATGTTCCTACATCATTAGTCGTCACGCCAAAGGACGAAACTAACCAAGTCTACTCTATTGACGCCGACAGGTCCACGGACTCGGAAATCACGTTGTCCATCCTCGGTAACGCCTTAGAACTGATGTTGACGAAGACGCCTAAAGAATTCACGAAGTATCTGAAATCGTCCACCGAAACTCCAACGGACGACGTTTCCGCATATCATTATGCCCGTATGGGGAAGTTCATTGTGCGGTCGCAGTTAGACGCCGTCGACAAGAGGCTCCCCGGCACGGGCACGTTCGACATCAAGACGAGAGCGGTCTGTGCGATCCGGTTTGATTTGAGCCATACGGATTACTATCCTACGAATTATGAGATTAATCGAACTTGTGGACTATTCGAGAGTTTCGAACGAGAGCTCTTCGACGCGGCCCGGATCGTGATGTTCAAGTACAGTTTGCAGGCGAGATTGGGAAACATGGACGGGATCTTCATGGCGTTTCATAACATTAAGAAGTTTTTAGGATTTCAGTATTTACCATTGACCGATATCGATAATCTGTTTTTCGGAGATTATAATTTGAGCGGGAAACGATATGGGCAGAAGATCCTTGATAAGAAGATGAGCGAGGATGATGATTTGGAGAAGATCCAGAGCTCAAATCAGGTGAAGCTTGAACAGATTGTTAATGATTTTGGGAACCATCATCAGACGAAGAGGGAAGTTTTGTCTTCCTTTGTTGCTGATTATGAGTTGAAGCTTTCTATGGGATTGCTGGAGTCGTTGATCGAGAATATCATCAAAGATACAAACGGTAAGCCATTCAGAATGATTGTGAAGAAGACGAAGATCAATATGCTCACATCCACAGAATCTGAGGAAATCAAAGAGGAGAAAGACGTGAAGGAGAATAAGTTTGAAGATGAGGAGACGAGTGGTGAATCGATCGTTGTTCTTGTGAACACGCTCGAGGCCGAAGAATTGAAGGAGTTGCAGACGTTATCGAGAGAAAAGGTGGAAGAAAGTAAGATCATTATCCAAAATGCGCAAAATGACGGTAAGGTGTCACCAAGCGACCGGATCAAGTATTTCTCCAAATATGTGACTGAATTCAGAAACAAATTTTTCAAGTTGAACAGAGTGATCTTGAAGAACAGCGAGAGTAACGACGGGTTCTTTGCATACCAGTTACAAGCGGACCATTATTTCAACGGCGTGAAGAGCAGTGACAAACATCCAATGCCGTCGGTTGACATTCTTGATGAAGATGCGAAATACACGTGGGATGTCAAGTACTCGATCAACAAGATCAACAGAAGTTCCGACAAGAAGTACCTTTACAGCAAGTTCACGAAAAACATCGCTTTCTCGTCGTTCCGAGACGGAGACAGCGATGGTGACACGGATGTGTACTCGCACGAGGGAGGAGACATCAAACTCGATGCCAATGCTTCTGATCTGCAGAACGTGACGAGAGCGTACAGCGTGAAGGCCCTGAAGAGGAAAGAACACGCCAAACCCAACAAATGAGATGAGACGGGTATCCTGTATAAACGTAGATGGAGATAGATAGAGACAATTCCTGTAAGTAGATAGCTAATTGGCCACGAAGATAAGCCCGAGTGGCTGTAGTGAAAAAAGTGAAAAATTGACTGGAAAGTCGACTCCAAAACGTCCCCGGTGGGGCAGCTCCTAGCGGGTGGCGCGTGCAATGCCGCCCGCCGGGGTTTTAGTGCACAACTAGTTTCCTATCGAGATTACAAGTTTGACAGTTTACTAGTTACACAGGAATGTTATATACGCCAGGGCTGCTCCCATTGGCTGCGTCTACACGATAACGAGGAACTTGCCCTTGTCGACAAAGTTGGGGTCGTTCCAAAGATCACTGTCGTTACGCACGAGCTGTGCTCTGTCGTAGACAGATTGGTCGACATTGGATGCGTTTTTGGAGTAGATTTCCATTCTGGACTCGATGCCCGGGGCGTCCGATTCGTCGAGCTTCGGCACGATCAACGCCTTCAGCTCGGAGAGCTTGGTGTCGTTGTGCACGATGATGGCGAAGATGTCGTCCTTGTAGTAGAACTTCAACTTCAACTTCGTCGAAGACCCGGATCTGGCAGTCGATGGGGGAGTTTGCGACTGTGCTATCGATGGAGGTTGCGAAGAAGAAGGAACAGATTGCGACAGCACCGAGGCGGACGAGCTCTTTCTTGTAGATGCGAACTCGCCGACCTTGTTAGAGAGAGAGTTACTTCTGTTGACGATCTCGTATTGTGATCGTCTATCATAGTGAGACTGGGATAGAGTCTCCGAAGGTATTCTCTGTTGTGTTTGTTGTGGTGGTGCCTGTTGCTGCTGTTGTTGTGTTTGTTGTGGCGGTTGTTGTTGTTGCTGTTGGGTGTTGTCGGAGTTGATGATCTTCAAATTAGGAGCCATTCTATGTGGTTCGACAGGACCATTGTTGTTGTTGGAGAGATTGCTCGAGATCTCATCACCATCCAACAAGTCAAAGAAGGAAATCACCAAATGCGACTTGGAGATGTAGTCTGGCAATTGTAGGAGAGTCGAGAGATACTCGTTCAAATCGATTAGACGCTTGTGGCACAAACTTTCCGTAACATCGATGACAGGACCCGGTATGAAAGGCAAGATTCTTTCCTTTTTGTCCTTGGTGTCGAATTTGCCTCCTTCACGGGGCCATGTAGAGAGCAGTTTCTGGTGGAAGTTGAAGAAATCTTCGTAGTATCTGCACAGAGATCTGATGGAGCCGTCAGACATGGAAGCTCTGATGAGGAACCAGAACTTGTTGTTCGTGCTTGAGAACGACTCGATGTTTGTGTTGATTGGGATGACGGACGCATCAATGGTGTTTCTCCGGCCGGCGTGTAGAGTTTGATGTGGGCCGACGTTTCTTGAGCTTGCCTTGTGTTTGTTCTTCATGGCTTTCCATTCATCGACAGTTGGTAAATTTTCACGCTCAATTATCGATCTAGGAGACTCTTTGTATGGGACTCTAGTTACTGCATCGATTAATTGGACGTAGGAGACGGGGACCAAGCCGACTTCGCCAACCTTGTTGAGGAATTTCGCAATGTACCATTCGTACTCGTGATGAGCGCAGATGAAGATGGAATCGCCGGCGTTGACAGACAATTCGTCGGATCGTTCAGCCTTGAAGTCGTAGAGCACGACACCGAAGAGGTTGCCGATGACGTTTCTCTGTTGCTGTGATGTATGCTGTTGTTGTTGATGTTGTTGTGGATGCTGTTGTGGATGCTGGTTTTGCAGCTGGTTGATGTATGTGGAGGAGTTTGTGGATGTTGTTGACGTTGTGGAGGCGTGCCTGATATTGTGATGATGGTCGTACGAGCTGCTGATTCTGCTGTTGCTGCGCATCTTCGGGGTACTCCCGTTCGAGGAGGAGGAGCCACTGAGCTTGTCGGTGTCGGAGGGTCTGTGAGTCTTTTCAAAGATCTTGAAACAGGAAGCTGGAGCTCTGCCCTTGATGTTGTTGACGGGGTCGAAGATCTCAATGGTGCCGTCTGCGCCGGGGGCGTTGGAGATGACGTGGAAGAAGTCGCCCTTCTTGAAGGACAACTCGAGAGGGTTCCTGGCGGTGTGGAAGTTGGTGGCCTGTGCCACCTCTGTTGGAGCCAGGAGTGGGTTGAGCGGGTTGCTGAGCGCAGGGGCGGTGGTGAAGGAGGTGCCCGAGGGGGTTCTGATCTTGTCCTTGGAGGACCTGTCCTTGGCCTTCTTGAAGATGGACGCCATGGGTGTTTGTGTGTGTGTGGGGGAGTGCTGCTGTGGTGGGGGTGGGCCCAGGAGGAGGAAGCTCTGCATGATGTATGTGATGTGTTGTGTACTGCCAACAAAGTCCTGTCTGTCTTGCCTGTCTTGTGTGAGAGCGTACCTGTCGCAGCGGCAGGCTCAGAAATCAGAGCTCAGAAACTCAAACGGGTGGGCGCGTCGCCCCTTTTGAGGTTTTTCACTTTTTTGGGGGTTGGCCAATTTTTCGCTTTCTCGAGGGAGACAAGATAGACAGATGGAGATAGACAGATAGACAGATAGACAGAGATAGGAGATAGACAGACACTCGTCGTTTCTCTGCCAGGCACAACCGTTGGGTGCCGCCGCCGTTCGCCGTTCCGCCCGTTCCTCCCGTTTATCATTGCCGCTAGGCCATCACACTTCCCCTTTCGTCTCCCCTACGTCCGTATTTGCGTCCGTCTATTACTGGATGGTGGTTATACATTATACAGTTCCTTCAGCTGGAGCTCGAGTACGCCACACAGCTCCCCAGCACCTCATGCCGGGCGTCCTCCCAGCTCACACCCTTCCGCTGGCTGTCCCGGTACACGACTCGTGCAACCTCGCAGTCCAGCAGCACCTTCGACATGGCCTCCTCCTCGTCATTGCTGATCGTCACATAGTCGTTCACAGTGATAACCTTCAAAAACGTCTCCTCGTCAGCGGGGAAACACGCCAGCTCCGTCTTGTGCCGGGAGTTCTGCACCTTCTTGATCAACACCAACTCGCTGATGTCCAAACAGTCGTCCGAATGGCTGTCCTGGCTGGTCTGGCTTGCTGCCGCTGGCGTCACAGCTGTCGTCTCCTGTTTCAGAGCAACACCACCTTCTTCTCGTTTCACCATCCGCAGCTTCTCCAACTGGTGGTTGATCCCAATCGCCCCGCCGGGGTGGTGGATGCTGAACACAGACTTCCGGACATTGTAATCGTTGATGTGCAGCTCGCTCAACGCAATCGCAACCGCATCGAGGAGCGTAAGACAGAGTGTCGTCGTGATCGTCGGTGCACTCAATCCGTACAAGTTCGTCTCAGACAACGTCGACGGAATCTCCGCTAAAAGCAACGACTCAACCTTGGCATGCTTCGCAAGCGTCGAGTTCTTGTTGCACGTCATGAGGATAATAGGAACACTCAACGGAACGTGCTCCAACATCTGGAGCAATTCCGGAGAGTTGCCGCTGGCACTGATGATAATCACAGAATCGTTGTGGTCTTCCCGAATCATCCCAAGGTCCCCGTGTAACGCCTCCGAAGGATGCAACAATGCAGAGTGCATCCGTAACGAATTCAACGTCGCAACAGTCTTGCTGGCAAT
Source organism: Pichia sp. NRRL Y-27261 (assembly GCA_030569835.1). Lineage (NCBI taxonomy): Eukaryota > Fungi > Ascomycota > Pichiomycetes > Pichiales > Pichiaceae > Pichia > Pichia sp. NRRL Y-27261. The sequence goes on from JAJMLU010000412.1 coordinate 19,586, forward strand.
CTTGTACGACTTGCCCATACCGGAAATGATAATCTTCCCGCCCAACCGGAGTGAATTGTTCAACAGCCTGAGTGACGTCTTCATCTGGTTGATCGACCATTGCGAGGTCCGGTACTGTGTCGTTAAATACGACAACGCCTTGGTCTGGTTCGAAAGAATCAGATCCACGTTCTGGATGGCGTTGTCCAACAGTGGCGACGAGTCGTCACTGATTTTCAAAGAGTACTCCGAGGATTGTCGTGTCAATTGTGTCGAGGAAACACTCGAGTTCGACCAGTTGTCCATTGCTGTGCTGTTGATCATCTAATGGGGGTGTAGTAATGCAGTGTATGTGGAAAATGGAAAATGCAAATGCAAATGTGATGTGCCGTCTCGTGTAATCTGGCGGTTCTTGTCTCTTCTGTGTGCAAACCGGCGCCTATTTAAACCACCCTCTTGCAACAGCAGCGTCACCTATCTGTACCGAAGCTCTCTGCCTCTTTGCAACGACACCCTGGGGCCAGCAGAAACCCCGTGGAAGAAGACGCCAGCATAAACCAGCACCGTCCTCTGCCCTCTGCCGCCCGTGTCTCCCAGAGGCCAGAGGTTCGCCCCCCTCGCAGCGAGCAATTTCTGCACGCTCTGCCAGAGCCAGAAAGCCACATTTTTCACCCAGCGTCATCGCCCCGGTCTTCGGGCTTCGGCTTCGGACAACAGAGATACCGCTTCTTCGACCACTTACTTACCACACGTCTTCTCTGTATCTGCCCATGCTCTGCAGGTACTGCACGTACTTGTCGCCACTCTTCACATCCCCACGGGCCTCCCCGATAACATCAACAAGCGTCTTCTTCACCCCCCGGCTCATCCCACCGGCGTCTCCACAGACAAAGACATGTCCGTTCTTATCAACGAGCGTCTCGGTGATCGCATCACCATCTTTCCGAATCACATCCTGTACGTACTCACCGCCGGGACCGGCAGAGACCGCCATCCGGATCAAGAGTCGGTCTCCAAGAATACCCTGGAACTCCGCCAGAGACTCTTGGTAAATGTAGTATTCCTCACTCATCTCGTGAATCCCGAAATAAAGTACAATCTTCGTAATGCATTTTAGTTTATACGGCTGCAAGCAAATTTCCTGTAAAAATCCACGAAATGGTGCAATTCCACTACCGGCACAAACAAAAATCATTGGCCTAGAAAGATCACTGGGTAATTTAAATTTGGATTTATTGATAAAGATCGGAATCTCGTTTTCTGTCTCGCCTCGGATAATTCTTTCAATCGTGTTAGAACAGATACCTTCAAATTTATTCTCCTCATCTTTCACTAATTTGATTAATACACCGACATTATCTGTTTCAATCACACCACTGCTTGAAATGGAAAAAAATCTAGGCTTGAGAAGACCAAAATATTCAATAATGAATGATAACGGTATATGCTCGTAATGAATGCCCCTCTCAATACCCAATTCACGGAATAATTTAACAAGCGTGAATTTCTTATCAATAACATTCACTTTAAATGATTCTTTAGATTTAATCAACTCATTCAACTGCATCCGGACATCCACGCATTCCTCCTTGATAAAGTACCTGATCAGATCTTTGATCAGTTTCCGTGATAACACACCATTGATCTCAATTTCCGTGGTCAGAAAATCAGTGTATGTCTTAAACGACTTATTAACCCACCTGTTCGTTTCCATTCTGTTCATAGACACGACTTTAAATGGCGAGTTTTCGGGTATATCCAACAATCTAAGCATCTCTTCAACATCACCCGCTTCGTTCTTAGGGTATATTCCAACATGGTCTCCAGACTGATATTTGAATTTACTCTGGTCTTTATGCAACTTGACATTGAAATGAATGTATCTGGATCCATACTTCTTCGCACTCTCCATATCGATATCTGTAACAAACGGTTTCAACTCCTGATATGGCGGCCTCATGACAATACTATCCACATGTTTAGACACGCTCGAAAATTCGTACATTGGATGATACGTGGAGACTTCAATCAACTCGATATTGAGGAATTTCGCAAGTATAGGCAAATAATCGAATTCCCAAGCGTCGAAATCGTCAATCACGCTGTTATTCGCCTCATTGCTCATTCCAAAGTCGCCAACTTGGTTGATCCCCACGGAATCGAGACATTCCTTGAGTTGGATCGCAACCGCCTGGTACTTGTCATAATACGAATTCCCACATCCAAACATGGTATAGTTATTCAACGACAGTGATGTCTTGTGGTTATCTAGATTTGCAAAAAATGGCACGGCATCATCACATGGTTCGCCTTCACCATAGGAGCTGATAAAGAAGACAACGATGTCGTATTCGTTGAGTTGTCTGATTTCAGTCTCCGTTTCAAATTTGCTGATGTTTGAAATAACGCAAAGATCGTCGATTTTCGTCTTTTCATTGATATCGTTGCAGAATCGCTCGGCTAAACTCTCGGATGTTCCTGATTGTGACGAGTAGCACGCTAGGATCCTAGTCTGGCTCATCTCTGCGTGTGTTGTTGTCTGTTGATCTGAACAAAGGGGAAAAAAGGATATCTTTCAAAATGCATGAAAATTCAACACCGACGAGTTTTTGGAAAATTGATGCAGGCACGCGGGGGCCGGTGGCCGGTCAGCGATTAGAATCGTTCATCATTTTGTCATTATAAACAGGTTTATTATTACACAATTACACAGTGTTTTCCAATTCATGGAGCTCTTTGAGGTACTTATCCACGATTTTCTCGAAGCCGGACGCAAATGTCATGCCGACAACCATCTGCCAGTTACCTGCGTTGGGGATCTTTTCGAAATATCTGCCCTTTTCGTAGATCGTCAGCCATCCAAGTTTGTAATCGTTTGGCGAATCGTCCTTTGGATGTCTGTTGTAGAGACCGTCTTTGGCGTTGTAGAACTTGGAGTAGTTTGCAGCAGTGGAGTTGTCGAGATCGACGACGTTTTCAGAAGTATCTTCATCTTCGTCGTCTTCGTTGTCGTAATCGTACTCATCGTCATCTTCGTCGTTTTCTTCATCGTGTTCGGGACTTGCACTCTTACCACCAATATTCATACTAGAAAAGTCGACATTGAGCTTATTAGCACTGAATAACTTCTTAGAATTACTCGATACGTTTATATTGAATTTCGAGTGGTTCAGCACAGACTTTGTGATTTTGTTCTTCGTGTCTCTGTTACACGGTCTGAAAACGGCAACGATCGGATCGAACCATTTTCTCTGCTTGAAGAAGCCAGTGTCTAAGAAATAGACAGAATTCGTCTTGGCGAGTTTGACACCGTCGATTTTATTCTTAATGAATAGAGATTTCTTCTTATCTTTGATTCCACAAACGTGCAAAAAGTCGCCCATCTTATAATCATCTATTAACGCAAGATTGTTGTTTGCATCGTACATCTTCTTCTCATTTTCCTTCTCACGCTCTTTGTCCTTCTCCTTCTCTTTCCGTTTCTCCTCCTCAGTCATGTGTTGTTTAGCAACCTTTCCATTCGGATTCGTGAATTGGAAATTCAGATTCCTCGTCTTTTGGAAATTCTCTTGATTCACATTGTTTTGGATGTTCCAGTCCTGTTGGAACTCGTTGTATTGACAACTGATCTTATAGTGGCCACCATACGATTTCGGGATCTTTTCAATGACGAACGATTGATAACATCCATCATATCCATTGATCCCAATCACCTGCTGTTGTGTGAATACGAGCCGGAACCCTTTATCTGCCTGGCCCCCGCTCCTGAAGATATTCTTCCCGTCCTTACTTTCGTCATTCGGTAACTCGAGCTTGATGAAATAACTAGGTGCATTACGTATGAATCGATGTCGTTTATCAGGATTCGTAGTCATGTAAAATTCATTCGGTGCAAGCTTGATGATATGGTACTTCCAGAAGTTCTGCTGTCTGTACGACGTCCGCAAGTTCTCGATTTCTCGGGATAGTGCAGGATCTTTGATCTTGGCGTTCTTCACATTTAAAGAATTGTTCACATTCGGATTCACTGAGGAAACAGATGCCCTTTTGACTAATGGAGTTTGCGATAATGATGGCGCAGAGGTGAGATTCGTGTGTTCGGTGACATTAGAGCGGATCGAAGAGTTCGTCTGTGTAGTCGACCCAGAAGAGGCAACTCGACCACTCGTACTGCTCACACTGCTACTCGGTCTGTGTATTGTGTTTCTCCTTCCAGGAGACTCTGTAGTTGTCTGCCCCGCAGGTGCAGCAACGCCGTCGGGGATCGTGCTGAACCGGTTCGACGCCTTCTTGGAGATGTTGTTGAAAAACGACGACATTGGCGGTGCCTGGCCTGAGTGTGTTACTACACAGACAGAGAAGAAACCTGGACACACCAGACCAGGACCATCTTCAACCCAACTTCACAGTTCCGAACCTCCAAAATCCAAAATTTCAGACATGCCCACCGCTGACGTAAGCCGCCGCTTACGTCAGCGGCATTTGACCCGCTCCGCTCATTCCCCGGCGCCGTCCCGATCGGGACAGACTCTCTTAAATCCCGGCCATAATTTTATAAGCGCCCCCGCCGATCGGGGTTCTAGCTTCTTTCACGACTGCATTAATGCGTGTGCAAAACCGCAGTTTTTTTGCGTAACTGAACGCAGATTCGTTGCAAAACACTCACATGCGCTGCACATAGCTGGACGTGGTGCCGTCGTTTCATGTCTCTTCGTATCAATCACAGCAGTCGCTGCATGTGTCTTACTGTTACTATTATACACGGTACACTATATAGTAATAAAATATACAGATGGCTGGGGGCAGCAGCGGGGCAGCAGCGGGGCGGAGGCCAGGGATGTGGCAAAGAGCTATAGAGAGAGAGAGAGATCGAGCCGCTGACGATCGAATTTTGCTCCCATGCACAAAATTCGGAGCGTCTGCCACCGACTAGAAAATATCACACCTTTTCGTAGAGCACACCAACGAAGACGAAGAATTTGCCTCCAGCCATTGTACCCGCAACGAACGTCACGTTCCTTGTGCCTGGTGCCGCTCGTGTGGATGTTTCGTTCGATCGTGAATCGACTGACCGGACGGGATAAACCTGGAATTACAGTAAACCCCAGATGCTTTAATTTCACAAAGCGTGGAAAACACACACCGTCACCACGCATGCAGCTCTTCAATCTCTCTTTCCAGTTGACGTCGCTGCGGTTGCCGGGGATGGTGGCGGCAATGCAGCATTGGCCTTGCCGCTGGCGTTTAAAGTGGCAGTCGATGATGCAGATGGAATCGATGTCAACGAAGGCAGTTTGCTTCGTCCTTCAACGATGCCTTGTTCAGAAATGCTCGTATTGCTGCTACCAAGTTTCACCATTGCAGCCTGTGGTGGCGGATATACGTATGCAGAATGCGAGGCAAATGGAGGTGGTGGATTGAAATTGGAAACCTGTTCTTCAATGATATTCTCCATGTTGTAACCTGGTCTAACGGTTGCAAAGCCGACTCCGTCATCATGATAATTGCCACTATTGGCAGTATTGTTGGCATTCGGGTTCAAGCTCATGTTGGAACTGCCGCCCGTCCATGTTTGAGATCGTGCCATATCATGTACTACCGGTCCAGGGACTGGGTGCATCGAACCTGTATGAATGTATCCAGCATTATTAGGGTTCGCCATATTAGATGTAGTAGTATATTGAGGCTGTTGTTGGTCTTGTAGCTGTTGAACGGGTTTGGGGCCTTCCATATTATTTTGTAGAGAAAATTGCCTTGGTCTTGGTTGGAAACCAGGTTGGAGTCCACCACTCGATTCTGGATAAGTCGGATATCCTGCACCACCACCGTGCTGAATGTAGTTGTGCTGTTGGTGAGGTGGCAGTGAATGAGGTTGTTGCTGTTGATTCATCGAATAATACTGAACTGGCGGATACATCTGTTGTTGTTGAGGCTGTGACATTGGTGGTGGGCCATGCGGATGTGGTAATTGTTGCTGTTGTTGTTGTGGGATTATTGGTAGTACATTAAGCGGTTGGTTGTATGCAGGGATAGGTTGTATGCTAGGTATTTGTTGTTGCGGATATTGAGACTGGTTCGGAATCATTGCTTGCGGAAATTGATGATTTGGAAGCATCTGTTGATAGCCATAAACATTTGGATTGGGTTGTTGTGGATAGTAATTTCTATAATCTTTATAACTGTTATTTGTATTCACATTGGTGGGAGGGTGCTGTTGCATATTTGTAAGTGGGGGTGGAGCAGGAGCATATTCATTATTTGCACTCTGGAGGTAATAGTTGTTTCCTTGTTGAGGCAATAAATCCATTCTGTTGATAATATGATGATGAATGATTGTGCCGTCTGGGGCTGTCGATTGGATGACTTGGTTGTTATTGTTGCGATCAAGCACGAATGGGTCTAAAGCGAAATTTCCAGGCGGTAGTTTGAGGTTGTATCTCTTTTCAAGATACTTTCTCTTTCGTTGTTGTTTGACAAGGTACTGTTGGTATGTTGGCGGATTTGGAGGACATTTGAGACACTCGTCGACTCGATCGTATTTCTCGCAGTTCCCACATGGAGTCTTCATATCACACTTGATTTTGTGGGTTTTGCAAGGACCACAGTTGTATGATCTTCTGAACCGTTTTTTCTTCACTTTCGGGTCGATGGACGATGTGGAAGTGATCTTGTGAGTATTCTGTTCTTTCGCTTTGCTATCATCTGAGTGATGGGTGTCTTTATCTGAAATCTCCTCGCCGTCTTCATTTGAATCGTCATAGTCTTCGGAGTGTTGGCTGTGATCGGGATGGTCATGATCATGATCATGATCATAATCATGGTCGTGACTGTGATGTTCGTGTTGGTGTTCGTGTTCGGGACGTGCACCCAAAATGGTGACGTGCTCAGATTTAGTTGAGGCTGATGAGGGTACTGATACTTTAGAATCTTGTGCTTTGCTTGAAGGGGAATGCGATGTTGCAGAAGTTGGATTCACAACTGGCTCTTTATCTTTTGTTTCCATGATAGTCGTGTCTGTATTCTCCTCACCTGGGTTGTTGTGGACATTTGCGTTTGTGACTGTGGTGGTGGTGGTGGTGGTGGTGGTCGATGTAGTGGTGGCTCTGGTGGAGATGTTGGCTGTGTTGGTGTTGTTATCCTGTGGGGTATTTGAATGTGGAGAGGTGGTAGAGGCCATAAGACGAGGGAGGATGGAGATGGAAATTGGGATGGAATTGGAACTGTGTTTGAGACCCTGGAACTTAGGAGATGGAATGTCTGCTAGAGTGTGACGATGAAAATTGTGGAACAGATCCTTGTGGAGGTTCAAGAAAGCGTTCCGGTGTCTTGGGGTAGTAGCCGGGGTGGGAGATTGGAGGGAACGGGAGTGATTGGGAAATGAATGGAGTGACTGGGATGACGGGGGAGGAAGACGGGGATGGGGGAGGCAGCTGGGTGGAATGAAGAAGGGGAGGAAAGGGCCTGATCTTTATAAACAGAAAGAGTGATCCCAGAAGAGAGCCGGTGGGAGATGGCAGAGCTCCAGAAAAAACGATCGGGTGAGACAATGGGGCCGGCGTGTGTGGGCGTTGGGGGAGTGCAGCAGGACAATAGCTGGGGCCGGCACGCCGCAAGGATCGGTGCATGGATGCTACGTCTGGGTGGTGGTGGGGGTGGTGGTGCTAGAGGGTTAGGTGGTTAGGTGTTAGGTGTTAGGTGGTTAGGTGGTTACGGTTATATATATAGTTGCTGCTAGTACACATGCCGTCTGTCCACGGAAAGGGAGACGGTGTGATCGTCAAAAGAGACGTCTGGAGACGGGATGTTCCCCCCAAGCTGGAAACATATGTCTTATTCCGTGCCATGCATTCTGCACACGCTGCAGCAGGCCGGTGGCTGGAGATCTCTGTCGACGTTCTTCCCTGGCCGTCAGAAATCAGGGCTGTCTGTCTGCTGCTGGGACTCCCGATCCGAGTTAAGTCTGAATGTATGCCGCCGGCGCCCCAACCCCCAACGGCCCGCAGGCGCACTCTCCCACTGACGGGGTCAATGTATATATCCACAATATATACCCCAGGCAGAAACCGCAACGAAGGAGTGGAAGCAGAAGGTCGCCAGAACAAAGAACAGGGAATGCACAGGGAAACGAGCCACGAGCCACGAGTTTCCTCTTCGGGGAACTAATGGCTGCATACTGCATAATATTGCTACTTCCCGCTCGGTCTTTCCCCTGGCCGGCGGGCCCTGCAGCGTCGCCCTCGGGCGTCGGTGTTAGCAGGCACACATCTCCGGGCTCCACCTTCCCTGTTGGCGATAGTTGATGCGGTGGGGAGAGGCCAGGTTGCAAGCTAACCACTAGTCGGGCTTCCCCCCGGCGGCGTCCTCGATGGCCACAGCTCTGTAGAGTCTGCCCCGCTGTAAAGCGTGCAGGAAACAGTGTATGTGCACGGCGGGAGCACGTCTGGGATCTGGAAAGTTCGGCTCGCCTCCCAGCCAGAGCCCTCGGATTTGTCTGCCTCGATCCTCGATCTTCTGGGGAGTCGACGTTAATTCAGGATTCCGATTGTCAGCTAATGCGAACACGTCTACTCCCATGCCCATGTGCAGAAGTCCCCAGCAATTCAAGACTTTTTTTTCCTCGACCCCATCTCGCATGCAACTAGTGTGCCAAGTAGTTACTTTTTTTCCTTTTTCCGGCTCTCAAGCCACGAGTTTTTGCTTGGTGCTTGGTGTATAGTTTGGCACCCGAGCCGGGCTGGTTGTTCCGTCTACAGATCCGGATAAATTTGTCGTGGACTTAGAGCTTAGATCATGGACTTATTCCAGTACATGGTGGTCGGTGGATCCACATGCGTTGTCGGTGCACGGACAGCGGGATCTGCTCACGCTGACCGCATGTGTTGCACCTTTTTTCGACCGTTCGGTGTATATATATATACCCTCCGACAGCAGGCCACATTTCATCGTAAACTTGTTCGAACACGGCCTTTGTGGAAACACATGGACGTCCAGAACAGCACTTCAAAGCCTAAATGGTGTCGATGGGTACCGCATCGACGACCGCAGACAGAAGAGGCCGGTCCCGTTCAACAATCGATCGATCTAACAGTCATCGTTCCCAGAATGAAATTTTAACAAAGGCCCCACCCACCCTGAAAGGCGTGCCAGACGCAGAGATCGAGGCACCATTATCGCTTTTAACTTCCAATCTCAAAATTTACCCCATTCGTGCACCCTCCGCTGTTTCACGATCCATTTCCTCGATATTTGCGACTGCCTATTTCGGGCCTCCCTCCACGCTCGAGACCCAAGAGAATTGCAATTGCTTCTTCCGTGCTGTGATCGGTAGCTGGTTTGCGAATCGCAACACGCAAGACACACATCGCTAATTCAGCAACCCAAGCTGGGTGGCTTGTGAGCTTCCTTGGCCAGCAAGAGCAAGAACACATGTGTGCATGTCCAACATTAAATCGACGTTGACCTCCTCTTAGCGCCAGCCATCCGGCGCCGGCAACCGGCACGCCGGTCTTTTAAGAGCCCGCAAGAGATCGGTGCATCGACAATTTCGATATTTCCCAATGCGGCAACCGATCTGGAAATCTTCTGAAAACGTTCGTTGCCAATTTTTTGCAATTTCCCACTTAAAATTAATTTGTGTGCACTCGTCCAAAATGCAAAAAATCGACATCTTTAACCACCCATGCATCACGTCTGCTCAATTTAACAATCATTCCCACGGAGTTGTCAGGTGGTTTTAATTTTCTCATTCCTGTACCGGCACAGAAAAGCTTCTCTTGATCGACAAATTAGGAAGGTGCTCTGCCTAGTCGATTCAAATTCTCTATTACCATCGCCACAGGAAAATTATCTTGCCATTTTCACAACATCAATGGCTTTCGGCTCTACGATTCTCAGGCCCCTTTTGCGGGTTCTTCGATTCGAAGCCGGCCTTTTCCCTCGGGACTTCCTCCATGACCGACGATCCACCATGCAAGCGATCATGTTATAGCATGTTGCTATATCGTTCTGGGTCGTCAGCCAGATTAATTAACTCATTCTCCAATTAAAGCCAGAATCCATGCTTTTCACGTCTCGAAAAATCCAGTGCAGTGGATATTGCTTCGTCTGCAACAACGATCCGCAGAACTCTAAACTGCCGAACGATGCATTATTTTCAAGAGTGATGCCTTGGGACACTAGGAAATTCGGGAATTATTAAAATCGTCCCTAAAAACCTTATTCCCACAAGATGCATGCATGTGGAATAACCCCGGCCCCCTCTGGTTTTCGAAATTATAACTCACTACTCTAGATCGATGTACATAATTCCTACCCCCTACTTTTCTAAAGGCCTTGGGTTTGTCGTCAACTCTACATTCGTGGCATAGAAATGGATCGGTGGTCCCGGCCGGCTCCCCGTGAGCTATAGCTGGGGATAATACATTATCCGTGTTTAGTGGCTCAGCAGGCCATTAGCTAATCCTTACTAATATAGAGCTCTATAAAGTGCATATTTACAAGAAGGCAAGATACATGCTATATACACTACTCTTACTCTTCGTCACTGTCTTCGTCGTCCCTCTTACGTTTCTTGCCCTTACCATAGATCATGTTCTTGTTGAACTTCTCAAACTTGTATATCCTGGCCTCTCGCATCGACGACTTCTTGTTCGTCTCTCCCAAGCCGGCCGTTCTACGATGTTGGTATCCTTCAAAATATTTCCACTCTAACTTGCCCGATCTTTCAACACTGTATCCAATGGCATCTCTTGCTATCTTCTTGATCTTCCACGACTCATACGGTTCGCCGTTAAATACGGTCACGGTGATGTTCTCGCAAGGTGGCTTCTCTTCCGTGTATCCATTTCCAGCATTACCTCTCTGTTTCTTCAACGTATCATAAAACTTGAAACAGCTCTTATAAAAATCAGACACCAATTCTTGATTCTTCAATATGTTCCTTGTGACATCACTGATGTGTTTCCCGATATGTGGGAAGTTGAAGATGATATTGTCGATCTTCAACGTCCCTAACAACTCCTTCGTCTTACCACTACCATTTCCGTGTTTCTTATTCTTGATATTGATTCCGAAACTTTCACATATTTTCGTGCCGTCGATCCCATGGAAGATCTTTGACACTCCGAGTGTCTTCAACTCCTCCAAAATAGGCTCCACGACGTCCTTCCCGTACTTCAAGTTCAACTCCTTAAGCGTGTCGAAAGATGTAGTGATCACGTTCTCTGGCTTGATAAGACCTTTCTTAACGATACTCAACGTGTATGAAAAGTCTCCATCTCCGATGATGAGGATGTGTTGATCGTGCTCAAACGGCACAAACACCTTCTTCTCGTCCAATTCGGCCTCTTCTTCATTGACGTCTTCGGCGGGAGTCTCCGTAATGTCCTTCTTCACAGGCTTGGACTTCTTGCCGTTGCTTGGATAGTGCATTTCTTTGTTATTCATTTTTTGTTTCTTTAACTGACGTTGTCTGTCCTCATGCTGTTGTCTCGCAAGCGCGTTCGCCAACGCTCCGCCCTTTCCCTTCTTTGCCATCGTGCTGTATGTCTACCTGGATGGTCTTTAATGGTGTAACGTTGAGTTAAGCTGGAATACATACAAAAAGATTCAATCTAATCGATGAAAAAAAATTTATTAAAATTTAAAAAATATGTGTGGGGGATGTTACGTAAGCGCGCAGAAAATACACATTACTATGTCGGAAACACCTTTTCGAGTGTTGATATCTGATATGAATCTTTCGTCACTGGGTCTGTGATCCTGATTTTATATTTCGAAGCGTCGGGGAAGATCAGGTTCGATTTGGGAAGCTTGAAGATCGATAGTCGTCCTTCGGTGTTAACGATTGCTTCGGGTAGTGTATTTTCTAGATCAAGTTTTTCCCGATTGTAAAACATCAAGGCACTGTAGGAATACACGTTGCCGTTGGGTAGCATCACTGGGTCATCGAACAGTTGCGAATGGAGGTGCAGGGCGTGGGGGAGTGGGGAGACGATGGGTCCCATTTCGATCGAGCACACGGGACATTGTGTGTTGTGGGTGTGTGATTTCACATTTGTTGTGTAATCTCTGTATCCGTCGTCGGGCTTGACAGGAGGGACACACGATCTCGTCTTGAGGACGGACCCGCCGATGTTGAGCATCGTCACGAGGGGTGGGATCTGGTTCATTCCATAGAGCAATCTGAAGTTCAAAAGGAAAAAGTCTCCGAGTTCTTTCCATGTGTCTGAGGATAACTTTCCAGCAAACGATTGGAGGACATCCTTTGCCTTCTTTGTTTTCTGGCGGGTGGACGCGTAGTATGTGAACGGGTCATCGACGTCATTGTCGTCAATGACGATGACTTCATGGTTAGATTTGACAAGTGATTCGGTGACAAACGTGGACCAGATAAGTGATGAACCGGACGTCAGCTTTTCGAACCGTTCCTTGAGTTCCCTGTTCGAGAGATGTTTCCGTGCAAACACCAACGCCTTCTCAAACTCTTTGTTCGTGATCATCTCCATAAACTCCTGAAAGTCGCATTCGAAATCGATATCCGACGTGATCAAATGTCTGTTATTATCCTTAATCATCGTCAAGTTCTTCTTGTTTTCGACGCACCACTGCTTGAGCAGCTTCAAGTTCTTCTTGTGAACGATCTCGTCGTGGATCTTCAAGCCTTGGAGAATGATGTCTGCGTCCACCTGGCCTGCAAGACCGAGATTGTTGAGCATCACTACCCCCGGGTTCGCCTTGTCCGAGTACTCATTCGGATTGAACTGGCGCAGGAGGTATTCTGCCACAAGGAGGTTGTTTTCCGTCTGGTAGAACTCCCGAAGATCTGCCGGTAGATGGTCGTAATTCTTCATATTCGACGACGCATACTTGTTGTATAGATCATTAACGTGATTGAGTCGAGTCAGTCTGGCGATTAACCGATTCACAAACTCATTGTGCTGGTTGACCCGTTGTTTGAGCTTTTTCTGGAACAGCTGCTGGTGTTCGATGAGTTTGTCGACGAGCTTGATCTTTGCGTCTGCGTCGGCGAGTGTCTTCAATTTGGCATGGTGTTTGTTAATTAGCTGATTGTTCTTCTCGATCAATTTCTGGAGGTTTTTGAAGTTCTTTTTCAACACCTCGATGGGGGTTCTGAATTGCGACTTGCGGTAGTTGATGTAGAAGTCGGGGCTCTTGACTAGCTCCATTGCTGTGTGGTGGGTGGTGATTGGTGTGTGGGAAGGCGGGAGAGAGAAGAAAAGGGTCTTATCATAGAGAAGGAAGGCGTGCATAAAAAAGAGTGTGGTCTCTTAATCTCGGGTGACGTGGTGAGGGTTGAGGGTGAAATCGGGATTGCGAATTGTACTGTGATGTCAATGGTAATAAATAAATAGTTGTTTGTATGAGTGGTTATATAAAATTTGTCGATATAGTTTGATATAAAGAATAGACAGATATTATTGGACGAATAAATGATCTATAAAGGAAGTGATAGTCTTTGATTAGCACTTAATTTAGTTTGCTAACTTTGCTAAGATAGCATCAGTGAATTCAGTAGTGGAAGCAGTACCACCGATATCAGAAGTGACGGTCTTACCATCGGCTAAGACGGCCTTGGTAGCGGTTGCGATTCTTTCGGCTTCTTCGTGTAAACCTAAGTGTTCTAACATCTTGGTGGCAGATAAGATCATGGCGGTTGGGTTAGCAACGTTTTGACCGGTGATATCTAAACCAACGTGTCTACAACCTGGTTCGAAGACGGCGTAGTCTCTACCGTAAGAAGCACCTGGCACTAAACCTGGACCACCGACTAAAGCGGCACCGACGTTGGAAAGAATGGCACCGTACATGTTTGGAGTGACCATAATATCGAATTGTTGTGGCTTGGAGACGGCTTGCATGGAAGCGTTATCGACAATCAAATCTCTGACTTCGATATCTGGGTATTCTTCCTTACCGATGGACTTGACGGTGTTTCTGAATAAACCATCACCTAACTTCATGATGTTAGCCTTGTGGATGGCGGTGACCAATTTTCTGTCGTGTCTCTTTGCGTAATCGAAAGCGAATCTTGCGATTCTTTCGGTCTTGTATTTGGTGATGATCTTTAAGGATTCAACGACACCTGGGACGGATTGGTGTTCTAAACCGGAGTATTCAGCTTCTGTGTTTTCTCTGACAAGGACGAAATCGACATCGTGTA
>JAJMLU010000412.1:33756-52529 GCA_030569835.1 Pichia sp. NRRL Y-27261
AGATGGGACACCTTCAATGTTCTTAATGAAGACTAAGGAAGCGTAGATATCTAATTCCTTTCTGAAGGCGACGTTAAGGGACTTGGTGAAAGGGTCAGTTGGAGTGTAAGTGACAGACTTTAAACCAACCTTATTTCTCTTTATAGATAAGATTGCTTCTTCAATTTTTGATTCATGACCTTCTAAACCAGACATGTCGATGGTTTCGAATTCGACAGGGACGTTTTCGTATTCAAAGATCTTTCTGACGGAGTCGGTGATTTCCTTACCGATACCGTCACCTGGGATTAAGGTGACGGTGTATTTACCACCGTATTTTTTTGGAAGGGAAGCGGTAGTTGCCATATTTCTGAAAGCGACAGATGAGTTAATGACTGATTTCTTGTATAATTGGGAGAACATTTTGGGAGAGAGGGGGGAAAGGGGAGCTGGAAGGGTTGGTTTGGAACGGGAGGAAAGAAGAGCCGATGTTGGGAGAGCTGGGATGGGGGGGAAGAAGGACGGGAGGGAGTACCGGGGTGTGTGATCAACAACAATGATTGGGATCTTGACAGTGGAAGTGAGACAAGGTGGCAGGTAGAGGCAGCCCCAGAGGCAGCTGGCCGAAGGGAAAGACAGGAATGGGTTGCATGATATAGGCCGGGGGAGCTGCCACTGTGGGCGCTTGCGCTGGGGCCGGCGCGCCCGGCAGCGAGTGCGACTCGGTGGCGATGGCGGTGGGTTTTGTGTGGTGGGTGTTAGTTTCTGGGGTAGCTCTGGGTGGTGGTGGTGGTCTTGGTGGTGGTGGTGGTGGTGTGTATACGTGCTGGTGTTACTGGTCTCTATTACACAGGCATCTACTTGCAAGTACATACATCCACCGACACACAGACACGCAGACCCCAAACCCCACAGAAATCCCCCAGACCCCAGACACAGCGCCCCGGAGATTCTCTCCCTGCTCCTCCGGGCTCGCACGCTTACGTCAGCGCGCACGCAAATTCCCCGGGGCTGGCGGCCGGCCTCTTATTTTTGAGGGGTAGCTACGTGGTGGGATACTGCACCCCCAGTACCCTGGTCTGTCTCTGGACACACAGAGCAGAGTGGTTAGCAGTAACAAATCACAGACATTAATTAAGTAGTAGACACGACACCTAGCAGTACAAAGAGATACACATTAAACACTACACTACACTACACACAGAAACCCCAGGGAGGCAGCCAGCAGCTGGCACTCCGATCTCGTCCCCGTGTCTGGGCGACCGCTCCCGCGCGTTCCGGGGGAGCTGGTGGTGGGGGGCCGTCCTCGGAGAATGGCTCGGGCGGCTTACGTCAGCGGCGGATAATCGACGCGTCGGTGTTGTTCGTTGTTCCGAGTCCGATATTCTATTCCGTAAGTTTATCCGGACTGCTTCACCAATCACCACATGCCACTCGAGTCTCCGAACGGACGGTCACTCACAAACTCCTTCACGATCCCGTCCACAAACTCCTCGTTCAGGTGCTGCTTCAGCATCCCAATCTTGCTCTCCATGCTCCGTCGCAGCACCCCGTCTTCCCCGACAACAACAACATCTTCCACATTCTTACCAACCTCGGGGATCAAGTAGAAGAACAAAAACTCAAGACTCTTGATCCGGACATTCTGCCACGTCAATTGAGCCTCGTCCTCGGGTTCGTCTTCCTCCACATCCTCCTCATAATCTCCCTTGATCAACCCACAGATCAGCTCAATCCCCTTCAACTCCTCGAAGTTCCGCAAGTTCTCACAGTTCCGGATAAACAACGACACCAACATCAACACACACTCGATGATCATCAAAAAGTTGGGCTTCATGCTCGATTTAGGATCCAACAGCTTCATCATGATGCTGATGTTGAATTTACCCTTGAATACACTCCGACTCTTAGGATGGATCAATAACACCCCCTGTAGTATCTGTAATATCTGGATGATCGTGTTCCGTACCGTCTTCTCGTCTTCGTCTTCAGGAAACTCGAAATTCTCGATCCGGATAACCAATTTCAATAACTGATTGCTGATGTTATAAGAAATATCCTCTTGTAACGAGATGAAATCATCGAACCTCCCCTTGCTTGTGTTCCCGACGACACTGTTCTTCCTCGTCGTCTCAAAGATATCACTGCTCATCGTGTCTGTCGCCGTGCTTTTCGCATCGGCACTGCTCACATTGCTATGGTTGCTATTTCCATTCTCATTTTGGATTATCGAAAGCAGTATGCCATGGATATTCTTCACTCCAACGACAATCGACTCGAGATCCAGCTCGTTGATCTTTCGTATGCTCTCGTCGAGCTGTCTCTTCAATTCGGTTCGGTCCATCGTGTCGTGCTTGCCGTCGCAGTCGCCACCGAACCTCCGCATGCATCCATTTCTTCGAAGTGCCTGTCACCTCCCGCTTGTTTGACTTAACAAGCTGAAAATGGAAATATCGAAGAAAACGCGCTTCTTCCCCATCGGTCACCCCCAGCCCACACTTTTGACGTCTTCTAGTGGGTATTTCCTATCTCCCATACACATCCCACTAACAACTAGATGATAAGTGTAGTGTAGTGTAATAATGGCTATCAGTCCCATCCCCACAGTAAACACACGAACTGCCACCCCACGGGCCACCGAAAGCACACACACACAGAACACCGCGGCTGACGTAAGCACGCGTCCCTTATCACGGCCCACCACCGACGCCCAGCGAGTCGGCAAACAGTGTGGAATGTAAAATGTGTCTTCTTGAACAGGTCGTCTCACATGTGCACAACCGTTCGACACGCTGGCAAACCACCTCCAGGAACAACCACACCCACTCTCGTTTACCACCACAGGCCACATCACAGATCACCGCATTGCATTGATACTCAAGATACCCCACCCACTACACCCCCAGCCTGAATAACAGTGGCACAGACACGCCATACATACGCCTACTTCTACCACACTCACAATGACATCGAGTTACTCGTCTCGTAGTAATATCATCATCGGCTGTACCGCAGCTGTCGTCTCCTCTGCGTGTCAGTCTGTCGGCTTGATTCTACAGAGAAAATCGTACGTCAATTCAAATCCTGCAAATAACGATACAACAATTTCAACAAATGCGCAATCGTATAATCGTTCATTATGGCATATCGGGTTATTCTTGTTCTTGTTTGCCAACATCTTCGGTTCGTCCATCCAAATCACGTCTCTACCCTTGATCGTCCTCAGTCCGTTGCAATCCATAGGATTGGTGTTTAATACAATCTTCCATACCATCCTATTAGACGAACCATTCACTAATTGGTCCCTCTATGGAACAATCTTGATTAGTTTTGGTGCATTCTTCACAGCTTACTGTGGAGGGTCCTTGACAGAACCAGAATATACACTTGCCCAATTCATCGAGTTCTTGAAAAACAAAAACTTCATCATATTGGTCGCATTGGATATATTCATACTCTTGATAATATCATTCGCAATCTACTTGATCATTCAACAGATTAACACCAATTTAATATCAAACCATATGGATAGATTGGAAACGCATTTGCAATCCTTACATTACAAACTCGAGTTCTACGAAGAACCAATCAATGTCTCCCAATCCATCAACAAATACTTCATCATCACATCCGAATATGTATTGACTACATACATCAACATCCTAAACTCCATATTCATTCATAATTCAAATACTTTGTGGAAAGTAAACGGCTTCTTGTTTGGAATAATGTCCGGCGTGCTGTCAGGATTCTCCATCTTGCTAGCCAAATCAAGTATAGAGATCCTCATCAACACATTCATCACTAGAAGTTGGAAATCCTTAAATGAATCAACAGCGTATTTCATTGTGGTAGTATTCCTCTTGTTAGGTGTATCACAACTATACTTGTTAAACACAGGACTAAAACATATCAGTACCTCTGTTCTATATCCACTAGTGTTCTTCATTTACAACCTCGTGAGTATTTCCAACAGTTTGGTGTTTTTCAAACAATGGAGTCAATTGACATATTTCACACTGACGATATTGATCATCGGTTCAACGCTCGTCATGGTGGGTGTCTTTCTGTTGAGTCTGCAACACATCGAATGCGATGATGACAGCGAGGAGGAATCTGAGTCTCTATATCAATCATCACCGATTTCAAATACATCTCCGTATTCTCCAATCCTCAAATCCAAAGCAAGATACTATGATAGTATAGACAATAGAGTTGACCATTCGAATGCAAATTATCGAGATTCGTTGTCTTCAGATAACGAGATCTCTGAAGAAGATATTGCAAATATCTCGAACTCGATCGAGTCCTTAAATTCAAACCAAAGTTCCAACTCTATTAGCAATCCAGGTTTACTAAGTAATAGTATTGGTACTATTCAGCAAAATGCAAACACTTCCGGTGGCTTAAACAGTGACATACTAGCACCGTTCATCAGACGGACAACTGAAAATATCAATAATGCAGGAAGAAAAGTGAGTGGGTTCTTAAGTCTCAAAACGAATCTAGGAAGTAACTCCAATCCAAACAGTAATACATCCACAGTCAATACAATTCCACAACATCGGTTGAACCATGAGTATTCGGATCTGTCCATCGACACCACGTTTAGAAGAACCGATTTGATGAACAATCACAATATCCATGAATACGTTTCTTTTGATTCGTTAAGAGATATGACATCACCACCACCCAACAATAATTCGAATGCTAATAACGGTAACCATTCTCATACCGGATCGATCAAAACTATCACCGCTAATATATCTGGTGATTATGAATCTTTACTACAGAACTATAACAAGAAAAACAGTGATCCGAATATGAGTATGGAGTCTTCCAATACGGTATCTCATGGATTGAACATTTTGAATCCCATCTTTGGTAAAATTAAAAAACAGACAAATATATTAGATATACCAACCACGGCTACGAATGTTAATGAAAACAACAATCTATCCAAAATCCCTTCCTCTTATAAATCCATCGCACAGTCCATTAAGAATTTCGCATTCGACACATCTACTTCATCCAATGTCGAATCTGACAAATCGCCACGAGTCAAAAAGAAAAACAGTGTTCGTTCGCATTTGGACGAAGACTACAATCCGAATAACAACTTCAACTACTCTTTCAACAACACGTTGGAGGAAATCCAACATCAATTGAACGAATACGACTCTCCCGTTGACGCTATCCCATCTCCGAAAACTCGAAAGGCCAAACCCGATGGTGAACATGGATTGCAAGATTTGTTTGAATATACTCTCAACCACAATGGATCCAATGAAACTATCGAGTCGCCAACACTGACGTCGAGAATCTTACCCCGGAATTACTCTTCTAAATACAGGGCCGCTGAAGTAGGAGGACATTTCCAAAATCATCATCCACAACCATTACCTCATCAAAGAAACCAAAGTCGGGAATTGCGTAGATCCACCATTGCTGATATCAGAATCAACAATAATACCCGGAGATCTACCGTCAACCATAAGAGAATGTTGTCATTCGAACAAACAGAATTACTTAATGATTTAAAGAAAATGTGAATGTCTTGTGTAATCTAAACTATATAACGTAAAAAAATAAAGAAACAAAGTATTTACACGTCTTTACCTTCTTCTTCGACAGGAACGGTGAACGCACCGGTTAAGAATAATGCCGGTTCTTTAATATTGTGATGTTGGTAACTCAAAACGCAAACACCACCGGCATCTAACATGAAACGAGGATTGGTGTTGATTTCTAAACCGATCCATCTGGCTGCAAAACATCTCAAAATGTGACCATGCGCAATAACCATGATATCGCATTGTTCGCCCTTGTCCAAGTATCCTTTATGGATGCTTTGGATCTTGTTGATCAATACGTCTATTCTTTTAGTCACCTGTTGTGCATTTTCACCATTTTCACATCCATATTCCCAAATAGTCCAGTCTTCACTCGCTAATCCTCTTTCCTTTCTCAATTCCTTGATTTGGCTCGTGAGCAGGCCTTCATAGTCGCCGTACTCCCACTCCCTGATGTCCTCGTCGATCTCGGTGGGTATGCTGGCATAGACTTTCGGATCTGTGGATTTGAATAATAAATCCTTGGTTTGAATGGCTCTTTTACGTGGTGATGTAATAATCAATTTGACTTGTGTTGGATCGATCAAATATTCATCCGTGCTGCCGATCAGATGTTCGCCCGTCTTGATCATCTGTCTCTCACCAAAGGGGGTGAGTGCTAAGTCGGTGACAGACGTGTATTGTCCGGATTTAGACCATTCGGTTTGACTGTATCATATGTGTTAGTATTTCGTGTTTTTTTGTGAATCTTGTGCTTTGAATGGAAGTTATATACGTACCCATGTCTGATCAAAATACATCTTGGAGTATGACCCATTTTGCTTGATTATGTAGGTTAGATATGCTAAATTATACGATATAAAGGGGAAGAAGAAGGGAAGGAAGAAGGTGTCATTGAAATTCATGATGATGTATGGGCCGGCCCGGGTCACCCTGCAGACGGCTCTTTTTCCTCCGGGGAGATTGTCGATTGTTAGCGATGCGGTCGATCGACGGGTCGATTTTTGAACCTTTTCGTATGCGCCCAATTATAACACCTTTTTCGAGAAATTCGATGGTTAGGTTGGCTGCATGGGTGGTTCATTTAGGATGTTAGTATGATTCAATTGTAAAATAAATTGTTAGTTAGTACATCCAAATTGGATCGTTGGCAAATGAATTGCACGCTTTTGGTTCTGAAGGTTCAAAATATAGCAACCTTCTACCATGAGATAAGCTCCTTTTCTCTGTATCTTCATTTTCTACTTCATGGTGAAATAAAACTTTATCATGAATAATTCCATCTATGTCGTGCTTTTGGTTTGGTGCATGTCTCGCAGTGCAAATGTGATCATTTTTATCTTTAACTTTTTGATTTGATTAAACACAATCCTGGGAGCAGCATATTGGACACGTCTGTACTATATAGTTGTTGTAAAGGTATGCATTAGTTAAACTGTGTTGTGGATTTATAAGGGACCATTAGCTACTGGAAATGTAGCAACTGCTTGACTTGATTCAGCGGTTGCACCAATGAGACTCTGTAAATCATCCTCTAAATGGACATATGTTTCTTCTGGTAAATGTTGTACAACTAGCTCCATAAACCTTTTTGAACCAGCATTTGCATGTAAGGCATACTTCGGTATTTCAAGAGCTAAGTCGGCTACTCATTGAAGACAAAATGAGTGTGACAGAAAGGGAAACTCGGTACAAAAAAGAAATGGTCCAGCAGAAAAACTCAATAGAGAGTAACAGGATCTATTTTCAGGGACACACCTTCAGCGGTTGTTTTCGGGATAGCTGTACAAAACCAGGTAGCCAATCAATATAGCATCTGCAAGTAGTTTATGTTGGTTTTACAGAAGTATAGACCAGTGGTTGTTGGTTAGAGCATCGGGGAGACATTTATGAAATTAACTCCTCGGAAGTCGGAAGGTTCTAAACCATTTTGTACAAAAACTTTCTCTATTGTTCCGGATGGCAGTAACTACATACTCTGTACTTTAGTCTTGATGTGCCTGTTTGTGCTGGGTGAAGATTTCAGTAAAGAAAGGAAGAAGAGGTCTTAGTTGATGAAAGCGGATTAATTCTGATGTACCTGAAAATTCAGATGGCTAAGTTGTGTAGTTCTCGAGTTGATCATGAGAACAGAACTAATATCATGACTATTTGAAATGATTAGATGATGGCTATGATAGTAATTTAATCCGGCTTTTTCCTGACCGGTAAACCATCACTTATGATTGCATATTAATCGTTGCCACGTATGAGTTGGAGATGGTGATGTATCGAAATCCTGTTTCTGATTTAAGAAGAAGGGATAGCAAATGCTGATCGGCCTTGCTTGTTCACGTGCAAGCTACTGATACTGATGCAATCGCATCTTTCAGATGAAGATGAAACAACAGATTGGTATACTATCTTATCAGGACATAGACTCTTCGAAGAACACAAGCCTGTACTTATCGCTTCGGAGAACACGTTCTTATCGATCAACTGGTGAAGGAATCTGACAAATAGCTCATGCAGGTGATGGGATGGGCCCGAAGAATTGTGTGGTTAGGCCCGAGTTCCCACAGTGAAGCAGAATCGAGGAAAGGCTTTATCTGAGTTCTCTGTCGGATCGAGGGGCCAGGAATGTGTTCCGGGAGACATTGGGCAGCTTATCCATTGGCCTGGGCAGGGGGCACCCAGTGGGGGGCCCTGCGGGAAGTGGCTCCCCGCCGTCGATCGACGCGGCCCCTGGCGAGTGGAGGGAGTCTCGGGCCTCGGGCCTAGCAGCTGCGGTGCTAAGCTTTCTGCCGCTCGGTGGCTGCTCTCTGGTCTCTGGAGTCTCCCCCGAATCCCCCCATCCCCAGAGATAAGCTCCCGGTTTAAGGTTAGGGAGCTGGGAGCTGGGGTCTGGGGTGGGAGATAGGCGATGGGTCCGTTGAGCTGGTGATAAGTGATAAGGCGGTTCCACTTACTTGGTTCACAGAGTCTCCTGTTTGTCGCTTGTCGCTTGATCTATGTACCGTGAAGAGAGGGACAAGTCGATCTCTGACTCGGGCGTGGAGGAAGGAGCTTCTACAGGCAAGCTGATGCTGGTTGTAAAGGGTAAAGGGTGACATGATGGCATCCCTCCCTGACCCATCTCCTGTCCCTCTGCTGGCCGATCTGGATTTCCTTTTCGGGCGGTCTTATGTCCTTCGGTTTCCTCTCTTCGACACTCCATACCTTCATCGCTCACCCTTTTGTAGACTGTAGATGGAGTAACACCGACTGCTAGAACACATGTTCAAACAGCGATCAAGGGAACCAGAGGTGGGATGTCCTGGGATTGTGTGGATAGGTGGCCTAATTGAGTAAATTACCATTCGATACTTATTCCCGCTTTTGCCGTGTCTCGTATCACTGCCAGTAATCTTTCGTTTTTCTGTTGATTGGGGGTGTTTTCAGTCTAGCCTTTGGCAGTGTTGCACTCTAATCCCACACTAAATCAGGCTTGGTTGCACCTATTCTCGTTGCAAATCCAACTTTATACTTTCTTTACAGTCGGACATTCTCTCTTTCTCCGGTCTTTCTCACTGTTTGGGGTAGGAGGTGCGATAAAATGCTAAAGCCATGCCGGCCGATAAATGTAATTGCAAATCCCCTTATACACACAGTAAATCAAATTCTACGCTTGTCTACGAGCTGATAAGAACTGGTCAGGGGTTGTAAAAAGTGAAGACATCGAACTCACGGAGGCAATGTTCGACGCTTATAAAAGTCGTCAAGATTCCTCTGAACAATCGGGAGACGAATTTTTGAATTTTTTTGTGTTTTCTTTTTCTTTAGCGCTTTGTTTTTTTCCCTCGTGATTGAACAGCCAGCAGTCGTATCGAGATCGTCAAAGATCTATAACAAGTCCGCAGCAATCTCAATCTCTTAACTCGTCTATACTATAACTTCTTTCAACAATGTCTGACATAGAGAAGGACAATGCACAGGTTGAACTCCATTCAACATTCTCTAAAGACAACATCAACACGGGCCAAGTTCTATCACATATCGTTTCAATCGACGGCAGAGTCGTCGACATCACCGGTGATGTCGATGAAGCTATGGAATATGCTTTAGATGCTGAAGATGTCGTCCTCACTGACGAACAAGCTAGAAAGTTATTATTTAAAATTGATCTATTCTTATTACCACTTGTTTGTATCTTATACTGCATGCAATTCATGGATAAGGTCTCATCCGGTTATGCGGCCGTCATGGGTTTGAGAACTTACTATTCCATGGTTGGTACCCAATATTCTTGGTGTGGTTCTGCCTTCTACTTAGGTTACTTGATTTTCGAATTCCCAATCTCAATGGCTCTACAAAGATTCCCAGTTGCTAAATTATCCGGTGTCTTTATCATCTTATGGGGTATGATTTTATGTTTACACGCTACACCAGCAACCTATGCCGGTTTCATCACTTTAAGAACTATTTTGGGTATTCTAGAATCCGCTGTCACTCCAGCTATGGTCATCATTACCGGTCAATGGTATAAGGCTGATGAACAATTCTTGAGAACATCCATCTGGTTTGCATGTAATGGTTTAGGTACCATTATGGGTTCTGCCATCGCTTACGGTTTAGCTATTAGAAATGGTTCTTACTCTTTGGAAGCTTGGAAGGTCTTATTCATTGTTATTGGATGCATGACCATCTCTGTTGGTTTCATGATTATTCTCCATATTCCAGACTTACCTGTCAAGGCATGGTTCTTGAATGCTGAAGAAAAGAAGCAAGTTGTTGTCAGAATTAAGACCAACCAACAAGGTTTTGGTAACAGACATTTCAAATGGCACCAATTCAAGGAAGCTATTTTGGATATCAACACATGGATTTACTTTTTCTATGCTCTGGCTATTGACATTCCAAATGGTGCATTGACTAACTTCGGTGCGATTCTTTTATCTGATACTTTCGGTTACTCATCTACTGAATCCTTATTAATGAACATGCCAAGTGGTGCCGTTGAATTAGTCGGTTGTATCTTCTTTGCATGGTCTCAAAAGTTTGCTAAACATAAGTTAGCCGTTGCCACATTCACCACATTATTCACATTAGTTGCCGTCTGTATGCTTGCCTTTGCATTGGAATCTCCAAATGCTAGATTGGCTGGTTACTACTTATTCTCAATCTGTCCAGTTGGTATGATTTGTTGTTTGTCATGTTTCACTTCTAATGTTGCTGGTCACACTAAGAAGATTACTGTCAACGCCATTTACTTGATTGGATACTGTGTTGGTAACTTGATTGGTCCACAAACTTTTATTGCAGCACAAGCACCAGAATATAGAGGTGGACAGATTTCTATGGTTGTCTGTTTCTGTGTTGCATCTGTCCTTATTGCTTGGTTATACTACAACTACTGGGCTGAGAACCGCAGAAGAGATAAGTTGATGGCGGAAGGTAAACTCGAAATTCCAGATATCGACAATATTGAATTCGCTGATTTAACAGATAAGGAAAATGTTAGATTTAGATACAAGTTGTAGATCAAACATTGTATCATTACTGAGCTTTTTAAAATTTATAAACACTTTTTGAACACATGATTTTTTTTACCTATATTTATTCTAACACGTTATTATGGCTTTATAAAAATAATTCAATCGGCCTTAGTCTACTATTAAAAAAATCGGATCTATCTGCGTATATTTCTCGCATCCAATCCAATGTACACTATTTCAAAAAAGG
Source organism: Pichia sp. NRRL Y-27261 (assembly GCA_030569835.1). Taxonomy (NCBI): domain Eukaryota; kingdom Fungi; phylum Ascomycota; class Pichiomycetes; order Pichiales; family Pichiaceae; genus Pichia; species Pichia sp. NRRL Y-27261. The sequence continues at coordinate 45,009 of JAJMLU010000412.1, forward strand.
GATAGTCGAGCCGAGTAATACGTACTACGGAAGTTTCGGACGAACCAGTCAGAGTGAAAAGTTTCACCATCTAATGTACGAGCCTTAAATTCAGAGAAGTCGAAAGAAGTCTCAAGAAGTCAAATGGAGTCTGAAGGATTCAAATGGAAGTTCGGGGTGTCAGTACGAAGTCAGAGAACATTCACAACGATCGGCCGCAGTCAGAGGTCTGTGGATCGAAGTCTGACTTCGGGGATCATGAGATAAGTAATGGACACGTTACATCAGTTACAGGAGATATAGAGTTAAGGCACTAGTCGAAGAAGTTAAACCAGGAATGAAAAATAAGTAGTGATCCGAGTGTCGGGGCTCGGGCCAAAAAGATACGTGCTCTGAACTCTGGACGCCGGGTGTAGTCTATACAACGGGAGAGGACTGCCACGCACAACAGAAACAGCTGTGCCAACGGCTGTACGAACAACCAAGCAGAAGCTGGAGGCTGATCAGTGATAATATCACTCGAAACCAGCTGCCGGACAGAAACGTCTGATAGCTGGGACTCCTTATCAGTGCACGGCTGGACACTTAGCGCAGGGCAGACGCTAAGAAAAGATCCCCTATCTCCTCTATCTCTGCATTCCCCACGATCTCAGCTTCTGCCTTCTGCCCCACCACACGTTCCCCGAGGCCCAGCCGTCTGGCTCCATAGTTTCCTTCTCCGTGGATATATGCATGTCTTCACAGAAACGGAGGTGGTGGAGACTCGTCTGCCTCTGCAGCCTATTTGCAGAACGATGTAGAGTGTCGCCCAACCCTGGGCGTATCACCCTGGCCGGGGGAGAGAGTGTCGGCCGAGGCGGGAGTCTTTCCAGGACGGTTTGACACAAATCACAAATTGGCCTGTCGCCCTTTCTGATCTCACTCCATCAGCCCTGGACAGTACCACCGCTCTTAACCTGGCCATTGTCTCTGTCCCTGGCACCTTACAGCTTAATTATAACTGATATCGAGGCTGCGTACGCTGTTGGCCGGCTCTCATGGTGCAGGCAGGAGATACTGCTGATAAGAAGGAAAGGGATCGCTGGCGTCCACTCTGTCGCAGGAACAATGTATCGCCGTTTCCAGAGGCATGTGTATCCGGTATCAGGCCTGTATCTCCTTGTTATAAGGTGGAATATCGTAGTACAATTGCTTATCGGTCGGTGAATTTGACATTAATTGCATTGACACTCGACCGAGGTTCTCATTTCAAGCTGCGTGCACCAGCGAACGGTCGATAACTGCAATCTCCAATCTGCAATTTCCACATTCATTCCTGGACGTATAAATCTGGGACGTTTCCTCTCCTATCGCTGGACGTGGGGATCAGTCTCTCCATGTGTATCTATAGTGTTCCTCTCACATCTACTATTTCCTTCTCCCGTATACCCACCACTGCCAGCCTATACAAACCGATAGACTCCTTTGGACTGTGCACACATACACACAAAATTTACTATTTATTATGTCAGATATAGAAAAAGATAACGTCAACGTTGAACTCCATTCCACCTTCTCCAAGGACAACATCAACACCACAGCTATTCTCTCCCACGTCGTCTCTATCGACGGTAGGGTTGTCGACATCACTGGTGATGTCGATGAAGCGATGGAATATGCACTTGCTGCAGAAGACATTGTCTTAACCCCAGAACAAGAAAAGAAATTATTGAGAAAAATCGATTTTTGTCTTTTGCCATTAATCTGTCTCTTATACGCCATGCAATTCATGGATAAGGTTTCTTCCGGTTATGCAGCTGTCATGGGTTTAAGAACTTACTACCACATGGTTGGTACCCAATACTCTTGGTGTGGTTCTGCCTTCTACTTAGGTTACTTAATTTTCGAATTCCCAATCTCAATGGCCTTACAAAGATTCCCAGTTGCTAAATTAGCTTCTGCATTCATCATCTTATGGGGTATGATCTTATGTTTACACGCTACTCCTTCTAATTACGCTGGTTTCGTTACTTTAAGAACTATCTTAGGTATCCTCGAATCCGCTGTTACCCCAGCTATGGTTATTGTTACTGGTCAATGGTATAAGGCTGATGAACAATTCTTAAGAACATCCATTTGGTTTGCATGTAACGGTTTAGGTACGATCATGGGTTCCGCTATCGCTTACGGTTTAGCTACAAGAAACGGTTCCTACTCCATGGAAGCTTGGAAGGTTTTATTCGTCGTCATCGGTTGTATGACTATTGCTGTCGGTTTCATGATTTTCTTACACTTACCAGACTTACCAGTTAAGGCATGGTTCTTAACCGAAGAAGAAAAGAAGCAAGTCGTTGTCAGAATTAAGACCAACCAACAAGGTTTCGGTAACAAGCACTTCAAATGGCACCAATTCAAGGAAGCTATTACGGATGTCAACACTTGGATTTACTTTTTCTACGCTTTAGCCACCGATATTCCAAATGGTGCATTGACTAACTTCGGTGCTATTCTTTTGACTGATACTTTCGGTTACTCGTCTACCGAATCCTTATTAATGAACATGCCAGGTGGTGCTGTTGAAATTGTCGGTTGTATCTTATTCGCATGGTCTCAAAGATTCTTCAAGCACAAGTTAGCTATTGCAACTTTCTGTACTGCCTTCGCTGTTGTCTCCTCAAGTATGTTAGCTTTCGCAACTGAATCACCAAACGCCAGATTAGCAGGTTACTACTTGTTCTCTTTCTTCCCAGTCGGTATGATTTGTTGTTTGTCATGTTTCACTTCTAATGTTGCTGGTCACACTAAGAAGATTACTGTCAACGCCCTTTACTTGATTGGTTATTGTGTTGGTAACTTAATCGGTCCACAAACTTTCATTGCTGCACAAGCTCCACAATACAGAGGTGGTCAAATCTCCATGGTTGTCTGTTTCAGTGTCTCCACTGTCCTCATCTCATGGTTATACTATAACTACTGGGCTGAAAACAAGAGAAGAGATAGAATGTTAGCAGAAGGTAAGTTAGAACTTCCAGATATCGCCAATATCGAATTCGCTGATTTAACCGATAAGGAAAATGTTAGATTCAGATACAAGTTATGAGTGATTGATTCATTCGACTGTTATTAGATAATTTTTTTCTGTTAACCTTTTTCCCGTTTTTTTTTTTTATTTCACTCTATTTTTGCTTTTCATATTTCCATCATTTACACTTCTGTAAGTGTCGATTTTTTCTTATATTTTTCTAATTCTTTTCTCATTTGCGTGTATCCATTTTCTATAGTTTACAAACATCCAATCCTTATATCCCAAAATGACCTAAACTTGTGAAAAACAGGGAAGATAACTCGCCTTTTATACGATTTTCTTTCTGAACTGTAGTGGTTATGTGATCTGAAAACGGTTTTGCTTGCCATAACCTTCCAGGTGACATTCAAACCGTTTAAATTACCATTGATTAGGGTTTTTAGTTCCTTCGATGGGGTCAGGTGGAATTGCCGGGTTGCAGGTACGATAACCGTTTCCTGTCAAAAATTAGTGTTGATCGGCGATGACAGGAAATCGATGAGGGCGTATTTGATATGTCAACATGGGTCATCGATCTTTTTTAAACGAATCGGGGCTCTTACTGAAACCTGTCAGATAGGTAGATACTGGTGGAGATGATTATGTGGGATGTGGGATGGTATTGGAGGTGGAACGTGACAGGTCGTTGAAAAAAACGTGGGTTGGAAATTCAAAAGTGTTGAAGAAAATGTGTCAAATGGACGATGTATGTGCCGTGTATGTAATTGGTGTGAGAGGTGGGGACGAGTGGGTAGTCTTATAATACCATAAATTTTGATAATAAGGCATGGACTGTTGATAAGTGTCCACTTGTTGTATCGGGAAGGTCTATACGGGTATTAGTATCAGCGACTAACTTTCGAAATGGTCCTACGTTTTTCGTTGGTGAAAAATTGTCGGCCGGCATGGGTCGGAGGAGCAGAGGCTTTACATTTTACAGTTTCGAGTCAATTCTTTGTTAGATTACAATCGAAGGTTTAGCCATGTCGGAACGAATTGACTGAATTTGAGGGGTCAGGCTATTTTCCAGGTTTGGTTAATGATTGGTCCAGGGTCTACAGGTTATCGTTGTCGAACGTGTAAATCCGACGGTACTAAATTTACAGCGAGGATTGCGAATGCGCCGGTACCGGAGAGTGGACTGGCGGTTGGGTTCACTAGCGGGGGTGAATTGGAGTGTGATGTATGGTGGGTAGATGATGGTTAGTGGATGGTAATCACATCAGGGTGAGAAGATGGAATGCTATAGGGAGAAAGCAGAAAGACGGGAAGGAAAGTGGAGCTCGTTTTGACACTTGAAGGAGTTAAGGTCTTTGACGGATTTCGAATCAGTTTTGTAGTTTCCGTGTCCGATGACGGATTAAAACCAAACATCATGCTGATTAAAGAGACTTAAAACTATAGGGAATTGGACAGTATTTATAACGCTAGCCAACCTGTTTAAAGAGTCTATATCACGGGATTGTGTTATAAGCCTGTCGGATCTGCCGACGTTTGATAAGAAAATATCAACATGTAATCGAATGTACTCCGACTATCTTCGGCCATTTACAAAATTATCAGGTCAGTTTGATTGTGAAGATTATATATGTGAAGACTGTGAAACTAATCATCCTGAAAATGTCGGAGAAGGATAGGGGTGTTATCGATTGCTGTAAACACTAAGTTTGGCAGTTTGACGTTTTCCGATGTTAAATATTCCGACGTGCGCTTCCCCTTTCGGTTTGATAAGGACGTTAGTGTTGTAACAGCTACGTTGTTAATGATCTGTCAAAATTGTCAAATTGGTCAAAGATCCATCTCGGTGTTGGGTGACGGTAAGCGAGGATCCGCCGAGATGGTTCAGCAAAATCCAAATGAGGTGCTCCTTTTGCGAGGCATTAAATTTGGTGTCAAACGTCCTCCGGTTTGAGTTATCTAATTGAATGTCTAAGAGAATTATTCCAAGTAGACAGACAGTACAGTGATGAATCAACAATTTCTTACCTGATACAGCAAATGCAGGTCTCCTAGTATAGAGTGCCCTGATTATGCGTGTTATTACAAGGAACGAATTAACTAGTACGTGTGTATCCACGGGGTATAGTGGCACATACACTGAAGTTTGTCATTAGAGCAGTGTTATGTAGACACGGTTCCAGACATATATATCTGCGGTGTTAGAGGCTATGGGGGCTGTTCCGAGGAAGTGGTAGCGGCCGAGTGAGCCACGGTCCACAGTCCAGAGTCCACAGTAGAGCTTAAAGTGTGGACACTTATATAAGCCAGGAGCCTGAGGAGTCGTGTTCCCCGTGGGTCCAGGCAGCTGACGGTGTCGATACCGTGGGTATTGCTGTCAGGCTAGTGTCGAAACTCGAAAACACCGACGCAGAGACGGTGGAAGTGTCGACCTCTTCCGTCGACATATCGACATTGACATTGACATCGATCGCCCGTCCTCATCGCCCGTCCCTGCCCGGAGAGCCCCCAGCGCGGACCTCCTTCCCAAACAGGCAGGTCCGCTGTCACTGCCAGCTCAGCGCTCAGCGCTCAGTGGCCACCGCCAGAGGCTGCGTCTCTGCTCTCTGCTGGGTCCTGGGTCCTGGCGGTTAAGCCTGCCAGAGCAGACGTTGCACGTTGGACACGGTGGATGGGGCACACAACACGCAGGATATGAACCACACACGCATGTACACACACTCCCCGCCACAAGCGACGCAAGGACCCCCCGGCAGCGGGTGTGCACAAAGTTCACAATTAGTAGGGGCCGCCCGATCAGGACGCGATGCGCGGCTGTGCTATCTTGGGGCGAGCTGGGATTTCAGTGGTCGACGGTGTAAACCTCCTCGAGGAACTTAGCAAGCTTGTGCTCCTGGACACTGCACATCGGGCAGTTGCAACTTCAGACGTTATCAACGGAACCTCATCTCCACAATGGCGATCCTCCCTCCTGGCGTGCTGTCACAAATCGGACGTCGGAGCACTGGTTCTTTGTCTCTAGCTATCCCTCTTCGGTCCCTTCTTGCCGTTACCCGTAGTGTGATCTTTCTCCTAATCTGCGTTCCTCGATAAACTCTTCGGCCCTGCTATATAAGAATACACAATCCCCCATCTTTATCATCTCCCTCATCCTTATCGTTCTTAGTCTATTCCATTTCACTTTCTCCTACTATTTTCCCATTCTTTTCCTACATCGTCTCTCACATTCATCACAAAATACCCAATATGACAGACATTGAAAAAGAAAAAGTTCCTGATGTCGAACTCCATTCCACATTCTCCAAGGATAACATAGACACCGAACAAGTGTTATCTCACGTCGTCTCTATCGACGGTAGAGTCGTCGATATCACAGGTGATGTCGATGAAGCCATGGAATATGCTTTAGATGCCGAAGATGTCGTCTTAACTCCAGAACAAGAAAAGAAATTATTATTCAAGATTGATATGTACCTCTTACCTCTTGTTTGTATCTTATACTGTATGCAATTCATGGATAAGGTTTCTTCCGGTTATGCGGCCGTCATGGGTTTAAGAACTTACTACCACATGGTTGGTACCCAATACTCTTGGTGTGGTTCTGCCTTCTACTTAGGTTACTTGATTTTCGAATTCCCAATCTCAATGGCTCTACAAAGATTCCCAGTTGCTAAATTGTCCGGTGTCTTTATCGTCTTGTGGGGTATGATTTTATGTTTACACGCTACACCAGCCAACTATGCCGGTTTCATCACTTTAAGAACTATTTTAGGTATCCTTGAATCCGCTGTCACCCCAGCTATGGTCATCATCACCGGTCAATGGTACAAGGCTGATGAACAATTCTTAAGAACCGCTATTTGGTTCGCTTGTAACGGTTTAGGTACGATCATGGGTTCTGGTATTGCTTATGGTTTAGCCATTAGAGACGGTTCCTACTCCATGGAAGCATGGAAGGTTTTATTCGTCGTCATCGGTTGTATGACCATCTCTGTTGGTTTCATGATTCTTCTCCATATTCCAGACTTACCAGTTAAGGCATGGTTCTTGAATGCTGAAGAAAAGAAGCAAGTCGTTGTCAGAATTAAGTCCAACCAACAAGGTTTCGGTAACAGACATTTCAAATGGCACCAATTCAAGGAAGCACTTTTAGATGTCAACACCTGGATTTACTTCTTCTACGCTTTAGCCACCGATATTCCAAATGGTGCTTTGACCAATTTTGGTGCTATTCTTCTATCCGATACTTTCGGTTATAGTTCCAAAGAATCCTTATTAATGAACATGCCAGGTGGTGCTGTTGAATTGGTTGGTTGTATCTTATTTGCTTGGTTACAAAGATACTTCAAGCACAAGTTAGCTATCGCAACCTTCACCATGGTCTTTACTTTGGTTGCTGTTTGTATGCTTGCCTTCGCTTTAGAATCTCCAAAGGCAAGATTAGCAGGTTACTACTTATTCTACATCTCTCCAGTCGGTATGATTTGTTGTCTTTCTTGTTTTACTTCTAACGTTGCTGGTCACACTAAGAAGATTACAAT
>JAJMLU010000412.1:62298-74936 GCA_030569835.1 Pichia sp. NRRL Y-27261
GAAGTGATCGTGCCACTGTGTGTTCTGGTTGGTGGTAGAGTCCTTGCTGGTGGAGGAGAAGAAGAGGAGTGTCCTCCGTTGAGCTGAGTGCAGAGTGCAGAGTGTACTGAGAAAAGCAGTGCTACTCGACTCGAGCGAGCGTCCGATCGATTAAGTCAGACAGAATTGGTGAGAGATTGTGCTGCTTCTGATTTGCCACTTTCTCTTTGATGCTGGTGAGTTTACTAGAGTTTACTAGAGCCTAACACACATATACAACCACTTGGAGGAAGATAATGCTACATAGATAACATGTCTGCAGATTATTGGGTTTCTTCACAGCGTGCCCATTGGCAATTTACAAAGGATCAGCTAAACTCATCACGTTTCAATATCATGATGTGGGAGAAGCAGAGAGTTGGAAACAATACACTCATAGTACGATACGATACCAACATGAAGATCTTCATCCACCAGATGATTGCACGATTGGGAAGAAGGCTGTCGTTGCGACAGGTGATTCTCTCTACCGCCGAAGTGTACATCTCCCGATTTTTGACCAAGGTTTCATTATTAGAAATTAACATCTACATGCTTGTTGCTACGAGTGTTTATGTTTCGTGTAAAATTTGCGAGAGTCCACAACACATCCGAACGATCCTAGCGGAGGCCAGAAACTGCTGGCCTGAATTTATTTCTGGCGATTTCACCAAACTTGCGGAATTTGAGTTTTACTTGATTGAAGAATTGGAATGCTTTTTAATTGTGCATCATCCGTACAATTCACTTGTGCAACTAGTTGAAGTCTTAGGACGGGCCAGCAACCCAACGACGAGTTCTAACGATGCCAGCGATGCCATTGATGGCATGGGTCAGGACGCAAGCAACAACGATAGGACTGTGAAATACAAATTAAATCTCACTGACAATGAAATCGAGAGTGTTTGGCAGGTGATCAACGACAGTTATATGACTGATTTGCCGCTATTGTACCCACCTCATATCATCAGCATTGCCGCTTTACACGTTGTGCTTATTTTGAGCTTAGAAACCAACGACAACAGCCCGGACAATACCGATTCCAGCAAGAAGAACAGTAAGGGAACTACACCTACGGCTAATAATGGAGATCCATTATTGAGTTTCATACTTGATTCGAACGGTAAGAACATCATCCACGGGCTGGACGGCGACATGTTGAAACCGACGAATGGATCCAGCAAGAGCACCACCGCCAAGCTTCCAAGCAGTAGCGGCAACGCTAACAATACCAACAGCAACAGCAACAAGAATCTTCCTGTTAACAGCAAGAGCAGCAGAGCTTCGAGCACCAATGGCATGGGGTTCAACACGACGTCGCAGGGAGGCCTCCGCCGGAAGCTAAGCCAGTCTCTATCGCATCAGAACAGGGCGAGGACGGGGAGCAACAGCCTTGCCATGAGCCAAAGTCCTGAGAAGTCAGGGTTTTTCAACACGTCGATGATGATGCTGAGAAACAGCAAGACGAATCTCTCTGCCCGGAACAGTGTCCGGATCGAGGAGCTGACGAACTTCCTTGCCGGGTCGAACGTGAACATCGTGGAGGTGATTGAGAGCGTGCAGGAGCTGTTGAACCTCTACGAGGCCTGGCAGCTCTACGACGAAGGGGCCGTTCGCCAGAGTGTGAAGACGGTGCTGATGTCGTTGCACACGCGGTCCGGGGGCCTCGGGGCGATGACGAGTGTCAGCGGGCTCGGGCTCGGGCTGGCCAGCAGCGGGACGACGCTGTCTGGGAAGACGACGTCTGTGTGAAGAAGAAGAAGAAGAAGGTGTGTAAGTATGTAAGTATGTCTGTCTGTAAAGTAGTCAAACACGTTCCCTTTGAAATAAAGGCTGAGCCCGCCAGCGACTGCCGCCGACTCGACAAAAAAAACTGCTGGAGCGAGAAAAAACTTCACGGCTGGGCCCTCGCTGGCATCGATCGATGTGCTGGTGCTGGGAGCTGGAGCCGGTCTGTTATGTTAGGTGCTGGGTGCTAGGTTGGTGTTGGTGTTGGTAGGTTGGGTTGGACACTTCACAAGAGACACACCCCACCCAAGGTCCAGTGCCAGCAGAAACACGAAGTGGTACCCGTCGCCACACATCCCCCAGCGTCCACCACCACTCTTCCACCCCGTCTCCCTCGAATTCCACAACACCACACCTCGTATACCACGGAGACACACATACACACACTCCACCAGCAGAGATGACAACTGGACATTCTTCCTCGGCCATCCCCGCCCCAGAGCTCAGACAGAGACCCTCTGCAGCCGCCAAGGGAAGCCCGGCATCACACACAGAAGGAAATACTCCTCCTGCAAAGAATACAACACCAGATCAGGAACGAGAACGCAAACATCTCCTTGATCTCAAACAGATTGAAAAATCGGCAAAACTGGACAAATCAACCATCCAGCTCTCCCTGCTCTTCTACACAGCACTGATATCGCTGACCTACATATCAGGAGACTCCTCTCCAACGTCAACGTTTCTAAGAAAGTTATACACATTATCCTACAAATGTCAAGATTCCGATAACTATCATATTGGTTTCGATGATTTTTACTTTGCTATATTCTGGATCATCAATTTACTATTCTTCAGAAGCTTCCTAATCGTTTATTGCTTTAAGCCTTGTGCTAAAATCTTGGGCATCAAAAAATTCAAAGCAACCCAAAGATTCATAGAACAAACTTGGTCAATTATTTATTATTCTTTATCATGGGGTTTTGGATTTTATCTATATTATAACTCGAATTATTTCTTCAATTGCCACAACATATATGCAAGTTGGCCACACACAGAACTCTCTGCTCCTTTCAAATTCTATTACCTCGTGCAAACTGCAAATTGGTTCCAACAATTCATAGTTATATTCCTCGAAGCGAAAAGAAAAGACCACTACCAAATGGTTTCTCACCATATTATCACATGCCTTTTATGCACAGGATCTTATTGCTATTATTTCACCAAGATCGGCCACATCATTCTTTTGCTAATGGACATCGTCGACGTGTTACTCTCCTGTGCCAAGATCCTCAAATATTGTGGATTCCAAACCATCTGTGATGTCATGTTTGTCATCTTCATGGTTTCGTGGATAATCCTCAGACACGGTGTCTATATCTATGTGCTTTGGTTCAGTTGGATGAAGGCAAGACTCATAATGGACGCAGACTGCGCCAAGTTCACAATCCAAGATCAAATCAACAGACTTTGTTACACAGATTTCCAAATCGATATATTCTTATTATTGTTAGCATTTTTACAAGTCATTATGTGCATTTGGATGTATATGATTTTAAGAGTCGCCATTCGTGTCATTAGAGGCGGCTCGGCAGATGATGTTAGAAGTGATAGTGAAGATGACTGAGTCATTTCCTTCATTACAGAACACACACACAAAAAAAAGATCAGCTTTGATGTTACCAACATAAAAAATAAACGCACAACTACTAATACTACTACCACCACTGTTATTACCCAAAATCACACATAATCAACTACTGTAATAGACAAAATTTTTATTCTCTTTTCTTTATAATGTGCATTTATAATACTTTTTTATTATTTTTTAATGTTATTCTTGCATAAAGTAAACTATAAACATTACTGTTAAATACTGAAGGACTTTTGTTTTGCTCATGCAAATAATGTGGAGTATAAACAGATCACCATAACGATCAGACCCCACACGACTAAAAAGAGTGATAGTTTCTTGAGTAACTTGCTTTCGAAGATTGGGTTTTGCGCTTCGCTTGGTGCACATGTGTACAATCTTCTGATGACAGATTCATCTGTACTAGCAAGCAACTTATAACCATAACAGCCAGGCAAGACGAAACTGATCAAAACACCACCGGTCGAACCGACAATTGCTAAAATCAATTCGAAAGAGTTGAGGTAAACAGCTCCAGAATAGGAACAGACCAATAAGATCGCACTTAATGTGTAGAATCTTGCGTCTGACATTGGGACTTCGTTGTCATGTTCTAAATCAACCATTTCTTGTGCAAATTCAATAACCGGGGAATCATGTGGTTCTGTATTCAGTAATGGAGTTGTGTCGTTGACACTTGCATCTGTAGCCGAAGGACTCAATTGGGTGCTACTGCTGCCTTTCATCTTCTCGCAGACAACATGGTAGACGTTGTTAAGGGAGACACGGGCAGGGTGGAACATCAATGGGAATGATAAAATGACCATTAAAACTAACAATGCACGTCCTATTTGCGTGTAAATATTGTTATCGTACATTAAAAGAATATTACCCTTCAATTTGTTACCAAATGTCATGTAACCTGAGAATGCAACGGATAGGAAAATGAATGCAGTGATACTCATGGAAATGTACGTGATGTTGCAGATTCTCTTCATTGTTGGGTTTTCTAATTCAGAAATGATGGAAAATTGGGTTGGACAGGTATATGCTAGGACAATCACACCTAATGTTTTGAAAACCGGCTTGATGCCCTGTGGTGTGACCAATGAGATGTCTCCGAGCCTCTCTGGTGGAATGTTCGCATAGTCGGTGAACAATGCAATGAAGAAGTATCCATAGATCAAAACACAAATATAAACAATCGCTGTCAAGGCAACAATCGAGGCATATTTTAAACTGTCAATCTTCTTCAATAATGACAATGGAACAATCAAGAATGCGGAACAGAAGATGTAGAAGAGTTTCATCGAGTACTTGTCCCATCCATCGAAAGTGTACACAAGTGGTAACACATCCCCCGTCAAGACCAAGTATGAGATATTGACACCAAAACATTGCAAGAAAATGGCAAAGTCGAATAAGACGGATAGATCAGGATATGTGATTCTGCAAACGGTGAAGAACGTGGCGGAACCCTGTGGCAAGAACTTGGACGCTGCACCCTGCAAGATCATGCCCAACCCGTTGGCCAGGCCGGCGAAGATGATGATGAGAGAACCTAGTAAAATTGAGTCTGTACGGAACGCATACGGCAAGACCAAGATACCGGACCCAATGATGGTGTTGACGGTATTGACGATGGCAGAGACTGCACTGGCGCCCTTAGCTGTGTCCGACATTGGCTGCTGCTGTGTGTGGTATAGGGGGAAGACGAAGAAAAAGAGTTTGTTTGAGAAGAAACAGTGGTTGCTTGTTGTCAAAGTGTGGTTATCAACAAGCTTTCTCTTTTCCGATTCCGAGATCAGCGATCGGCGTCGGATTCATGCTGCGCTTCGAGCTTCCCGGCGCTGTTCAAGCTGCGAGTGACTCGTGACTCAAAATTAGCTTGGTGACCCCCACACTGTCACACTCCATCCACACTTTCCTTGTGTTCGGAGAAGATCTCCGAGAGCCCACGACACGCCACAGCCATGACAGGAAGCAACAAAAGCAGATTACAGTCGACGAGACGCTTGGTGCCGTCAGACAAGAGGAAAAGAGCCTTGTTCTCGTGTGATCGATGCAAGTTGAGAAAGACAAAGTGCAATAGAATCCAGAACAATGATTTGAAATATGACAATATCACACCTTGTTTACAGTGCTCCAAGGCAGGAGTCTCCTGCACGACGTCCATACCGAGAAAGAAGAGGTTCTACGGACCGGTGAAAAACATCGCACTCCACTACAAGTGTCTTCTGGCACTAGTGACGGGTCTATTCCCCGATTCTGACGTTTACAGTATTGAAGAATTGATCGATCTAGGTCATAAATTGAAATTCGAAATGCCAAGCATGGACTCCATGGACGACGCCATGGAGAAATCAGAACAGGAGTCATTTGAAAAATTGAAAAGAGATACGAAGAATATGGAACATCTACAAAATTCAAACACCATCAAAGAAGAAGATGACGACGATGACGATGAACATTCCACCGACTGGGACAAAGAATCTTCACATACACCTAATGACAAACCAGAGACGAACAAAGATAGCCTTGTTGCTAATGGCGACGAGAAATCATCTGAAACAAACACGGAAATATCAGAGTCAAAACCATCAACCGCTGAACCACCATCTGACTCATCGGATAAAATCCCGCAGACTTCCGAAACCTCATCTGAGAGTGCCGCATCCACCACCGACAAGAAAGACGATGAGAATAAAGGTAAAGATACCGCCTCCCAAGCAGAGAAGAAGGAGATATCTTCAAATGACATTCTCCCTAAACTCCCACCTGGAATTAAACTCAAGAACAACAATATCGATAGTGAACGTTTGATTATGGATAAGTTCGGCCATACCCATTTCATTGGAAATTTCGGTACTGCTTCCTTATTGAATGGTTTATGTGATATCATCATCAAAAGATCGTACAACCAGAAAAACCCGCCAACATCCACTCAAGATATCCGTGATAGTTCGGTTCAAACGATCACATCTGAAAACGTTCCTGTATATCAATATCCAACTCATTTGTACAATTCTGACGCCATCAATGTCGATAGATTCCCATTAATCAACATCATCGAAAAGGAAGAAGCAGATGTGTATGTCAAAGTGTTTTTTAGAAAGGTCCATCCTTATTATTTTATTTTCAACGAAAGCAACTTCATGGAAAAATATCAAATCTTATGGGAGGAATTGGATACCAATATTACGAACGAGAATAACAAATCTCATACTATTTCAAGACTAAGTAGTGCAGAAATCTGTACTATCTACACAGTTTGGATCTTGGGTAGAAGATTCCAACAATATTCAGATCCTGAAAATCTACCTGCCAATTCAGTGCTCGATGAAGAAATGATTGGAAAGTTTATAGACATCATAAAATTATCACTTTCCGATGTCGTTTTGACTCCATCTATTGATGGCATTCGTTTACTGATTTTGTTCTCGGTTTATTTGTCAAGTATCAAGATCAGAGAAAGTGGTTACTGTTTAATGGAATTGGCTGCAATTCAGGCAAAGAGTTTAGGTTTGCACAGAAAATCCATTGTCAATAAATTCAACGACCAAAAATCAGATGTCATGAAGAGAATCTTATGGTCATTAACCAAAGCTGAAACTACATTGTGTTGCTCCTTTGGTAGAGCAAGTGCCATCCCTTGGGAAGAAATTGATATCGACTTTCCTGATATCGAAGACGAAACTGATGAACATTTCAAAATATTCTATTTACAAAGTTGTAATTTGACTAAAATCATTTTTGAAATTTTAGATTACAAAAAGAAAACTCAGAGAGATCCATTATCTTTAATTAGTATCGAAAAGGCGTTATACTTCAAGAGAAAACTTGAAACTTTCTGGGATAATTTACCTGCAAGTTGGAAGGATTATAAATCGTTACCAATCAAGAGATATAAGCCAAAGTTACATATTCAATACCATTATTATTTCATCACGTTGACATTGCCAATGTTCTTACATATTGTCAACTCTCATAACTATATCGTTAAGAATGACGATCCGTTCTTATCTCTGTTGGTTTGTGGTATAAGATCTTCCTTCAAAACAGCGGAAATCACAAGTTATACTGATTCTAAAGGATTCTTCAATGGTACCATTTATTATGATGTTTTCTACTGTTATAACGCAATTATGGTTCTAACCCTGTCTTACATTCTATTCAGATCATCACAATCTCCAAAAGCCAAACAAATCATTGATCTGGATAACTTAAACTCTAAATATGATATCAATCTCGATGAAGTTCTTAAATCGATCCATCTAATTAGAAAATTAGTTTTGAATAATTTACATCAAATTGACGGTACCATGAAGAGAATGTCTGATATTATTGAAACTTTATTAGAAGATCTAGGTATTATTCAAATGCTAGTCACCAGATTCAATGCACCTGCAAGTAATGTGAAGAACATCGAAGGAAAGGAAGAAAGTGGAAACACAAGTGTCACCAGTATCCCAACAGGCTACAGAAGACTCAATCTTCATCTCAATAGGTACGATAATAAAAAGAAGAAGCATAGCAAGTCACATGCTGGTGCTAACCATGTTGCAACTACAACCTCAAGTATGAGAAGCAGTTTAATCGATAATGCAGACTTGACAAATAAAGCGAATGCTGCATTTAGAACTATGGAAGGTGATTATCCAAAATCCAAACGTGCAAAGTCACACCCGGTTGAGTCCGTTTTCCCTGCTAACGATTACAAGAAATCCGAAGAAGATCATACGGCCAATAAAATGTCTAATTCATACTCGTCCAACAGCTACATGTCCGAAAGCAGTACCGAATCACCAGGCATGACACCATTTTTACATTATCTTGAAGGAAGTAGCAGTAATTTGTTTGCACAAGGATTCAGCAACAATGAAAATACTAGCAATAATTACAACGAGACTAATGCTGATCAATCTAATCCAAACAACACTAAACCAAACAGTACTGCCGATACCCCAACACAACGTGCAACAAACACGGACATCAATGATGTGTTGAGTTCTATGAGTTTAAACACCGACTTAATGGATGCCTTATTCGGTACTGATCTCCTCAACCTGGATACAGATATAAACCGGTTTTTGTAAACGATTTTTGTGTATGATACAACTTTATAGACGACATGTTATACCGTTAACAGTGAACATTTACATGCAAGAGGATTCAAGGTACCAAAGAGGTAAGCAGCTTGTAAGGAGAACAAAGAGGCTGCGCCAACGTCCACGAAATATCACATGATTCGGAAGACGTGGAGCCATTGTGAAGGGCCCGATGCCTACACCGAGAGAATGTGTCAGCAAATCGCCCAAAACATGCAAGAGACCCAGGAGGGGAAGCCACGCAACCCGCAGCCCTCACCGCCCACACAAAAATCCCCGTCGATACGAGATAAAGGTGCGACGATGACAGTTTTTACCCGATTAGGCAATCGTATGCCGGTATCTGTGAGGCTTCCTCAATGCTGGGATGTGCTATATAAGAAGGCAATGTAAGCTTATTGTTGGACCTTGTTGGGATCAGTGTGTTTGTGTTTTCATTCTGTGATTAATTTCTAGTGCTCTTTTTATTCTTCCTTCTTTTCTGTTTTTACTCTAGACAAGTATTGCCATAGTAATACATCCCTCAACAGTCACACAACACATGATGGTGAACGTCACTGAATACAACGAACTTTTAAAGGCTATTTTAGCCATTTCTGTCTTACTAGCTATTGCTAAATACATTCTCATAAAATATAAATCACTTCCTGCTACTCCAAAGAGAGAAAAGAAGGAAAGAAGAAAGTCTTCATATGGTGCCACTTCCCCTGACGAACCAGTTCCACCACCAACACCATTATACATCACTCCAGAGCAAGTGAAAACAAGAGATGATAGACCATGGAGACCATTCAGATGGCCATACCATCAAACCATGTCCATTTGCAAGTTAGATATCAACCACTGGCTTGATATGGACAAATACTACTATGACTACATCAAGGAAAAGGAAAGAGTCCTCCATGAATATGGTCCAGATAACTTTGATTCAATGCCAGGTTCCGAAGATGCATGCATCGAATTAATGGAAACCGTCAAGGAACATATGTTAGCTAGATACCCATTATTATTTACTACCAAGGATAAAGGTGTACACGTTAAGAACGAACTTACTGGTGAAGTTCTCGATTTTTCATTACCATTAAAAGATAGCCCATTAGTCTATGTCTCCAAGATGGCTAAAGAAGATTTCTATATTGTTTTACAAGGCGAAGATGGTGTTCATAGATTAGTTGCTGCTGCTGTTCCATTCCCAGGTGGTTCTTTTGGTATCAAGTATAAGCTAGGTAAGACATTAGATGTCATTCATACTGAAGTTCCATACTACAAGGAAAAGTTAAAGCCATCAATGGAAAAGTGGTTCGCTAAGATGCAACCTGCTGATTTAGTTGAAAGAGCTTCCTGGTACATTTCTTGGGATCACAGATTATTACTTAACAATGTCTATGCTTTGAAAGAAGGTGATAAGGTTGAAAGTGATGTTGAACCAACACAATTTAATGTTAGAGTCGAACGTCAAACATTAAGAAGATTACCAAAGTCTAGAGCAATTATTTTTACCAACCACCCTGTTTTCTATTCTATCGAAGAAATGAAGGATGAACCATTAATCCCATCATTAATCAGAAAGATTATCTTCGAAGCCCCAGAAGGTATTTGTAAGTACAAGAACTTTGAATCTTTCAGAGATCATATCTTACCATACCTTGATGATTTAGTCGATAGACAGATTAAATTAGGTTTGATTACAGAAGACACACCCCTTAAGACTTTAAGCACATATCCATTTGCATCATTCATAGATGAGTCCAGTGATAAAGAAGGCTGGGCCAATCCAAAACACCCTTCCAACTATTCTGAAGAATTGAAGAAAGAACTCGAAACCACAGAAGCAATGGAAAAGGAAACATATGCTAGAACTGCAAAGATGGGTGATATGATATTTGCTGCTACTTAATCTCCTCTCTATTTTTATATTGCTTCTTTCATTTCTATTTTAGTTCTCTCCCCTCTTTTTTGTATCAAAAATAATTAGGTTATTTTTACTTTGTCTTGTTTAATAATATATTTCTTCCATTCTTTAGGTGACTGGTGACTTGTAGTTTTTTTAATCTATTAGTTTTAATTATAAATGGTTACAAATAAATTATAAAATTGTAAGTAGTAGAAAAGGTAGCGCTAGTAGTTGCTGTAAACTATTCTCTTTAAAATGATGTTATCATTGACGGTTTTGAAAAATTCCATTTTTGGGATGCTTGATGTGACTTTAAAATTATCAAAATTTAATGCAACACCATTGTTAGCAAGTAATGTTTTTGTGGATGAAGATGTATTGACCATACTGATCGAAACTAAACCGTGGATGTCTAAAGATCCAATGATTTCTAAGAATTCTGCACGCTTAAGCTTCGCAATGACACCATTGAAATCTTTACATTTTTCAGTATAGTAATCGAAAAATGTGTTTATTGAAATTACCTCATTTGATGATTTCGTATTTTTATTCTTAATGATCTGTGCATTCTCTGTTTCTGTCTTTTCTTCAAATTTGAATAAAAAGGCTAAAATCATTTTCTTTTGTAAGTTCAATGGATTTAATTTTAGTTCGAAATTTGAGTTGAAAGAGGATGAACAAACTTTGACAACTTGAGAAATCATTAATTTAGGTAATTTGTCAAGTGGAGTGTCATTAAGTTCATCGACTGTCTTAGTTTTCAGTAGGGATTCTTCAAATAAATCAATAGATTTAAACATGACATCGAACGCTTTTCTTAAATCACCAGTTGTGACGGCTGATTTCTTTGCACAAAATTGAATTGCTGCTGGATGTACTAATGGAGGGAAAGTTGTTTGTGTTGGTTGCTGTGATTGATTTTCTTTATTTTCGGTCAATAAAGTGAATAGTTTTGTAGTTATGACTGATTTGATTTGATCTGCTGTGTATGGTAAGAATTGAACTAATTTTGGACTGATACAATTAGCTCTTAATCTTGGTAAAAATCTGTCAGTTAAATCCAAAGCGTTCGCAATACCTATTAATAATAAATTTGGCCTTTTGTCGGATTCGATTAGGTTTGATGCATATGTGAATAGCTCAAACAAGGATTGTTGTGATCTGTTGACAATATTGTCCATTTCATCGAGAATTAAGATCGTCATATCACAGTCGGATGATCTGACTTTTCTTAATAACTTGAATAACTGTGCAGAACCTTCTGCTGGGATATATTTCCGTCCTGAAAGCTTGTAATAAAGTTCTTTGAACAAATCCGTTGGGTTAGACAGTGACATACAATTAAACTTGACAATTCTAATTTTTCTCTGTGTTTCTCCGTCAAGTTTAGTGTAGTAAATGTTACTGTTCGATTCATTTGATTTGGAATTTGATATCAAATAGTTGATGGTTGCATCAATTTGTGCTGATTTACCTGTACCAGGTGGTCCCGAGACGTATATCGAGCCCGACTCTAAGTTTTTCAGTGAATGTTTGATGTGATCAGTAAGGATTTTGGCTTCTTTTTCCCTTCCACTTAGAACATAGTTGTGGTTAGAATATGGTTTTGAACTTCTTAAGAAAAGATTTTTAGCATCTGAGTATGGAGATGATTTTTTCTTATTAGGCAAAACTTTCTTTGGTGACGAATAAATATTTTCAGAGACCAGAGAAGATACTTTTAAGTTTGAGTTCAAGTTCTTGGACACTGATTTTAATGTGGATTTTTGTAGATCGAACGTCTTCAGTTGATGTTCTGGAGTCACTGGAGGAGACAGCAAACCTAAGTTATTTGATTCTGTTAAAGGCTGTATCTTTTGTTTCTTATTAGCCTCCATTTTCTTCGCAAAAATGATCTCTTCGGTTCCGTCGATTTCATCATACGGTTCGTTAAGGATATCGACATTTCTTTTTAAACTCATGTTTGCTGGTATATGCGGTAGTGTGTGAGTGTTAGATTAAAAAGGAAATGAAATAGTTGAAGCAATGAAAATATACCGGCAGGGGTCAGATCAAGAGAACGTTTAACTTGCGACACGTTGATTTGAATCACAGAAGAGATGTTTCACCCTGTGCTCCTACCGATGATCCCAGCTCTGGTGCCAATGTGGCCGAGTGTAACGCGTAAAGGGTCCGAAGAGGGAAACTGGAATGGCTGGTGGTTGGCAGTGCCGGATGCAGTCTATTAATATTCCCAAAACGGCAATACTCCCAAAGG
>JAJMLU010000412.1:82531-95489 GCA_030569835.1 Pichia sp. NRRL Y-27261
TACCTTTTGTGTACCATTACCATGATGAATATCCCAATCTAAAATGATAATTTTTCTAACAGATTCAGGGTAATTTTTCAAAATTGAGGTTGCAGCAACTGCAACATTAGAGAATAAACAGAATCCACCAGGAGCATCTGGTTCGGCATGATGACCTGGGGGTCTAACCACTGCAAGTGCATTTTTGACTTTACCTTCAACGACAGCCTTACAAGCTTCGATTGCACCACCACAAGATAACTTTGCAGACAATAATGAGTCGTTGTTGAAGTAGACAGAATCTCCCTTTTCGGTTGCTTTTAAAAGTTCATCCTTGTTCATATTTTGTGTTGATTCGATGAACTTGAGATGTTCTTCAGAATGAACTGCTAAAATTTCTTCCTTTGTAGCTTCTCTGATCGGCAACTTTAACATGTAATCACCGATTTCATCAGAGCCACATAGGGTTGGATCTATAATAAGACCATTTTCAGCTAAGATTTTGTATATTCTGTAAATTCTTCTTGGATCTTCTGGATGTGGGTCGATATATTCGAAATAAGAAGTGTAGATCTTCGCATGGTATCTCATTCTCACGTCGTAGACTAAACCTGTTTTCAGAAGGACATATGATAAATCTGGCTTTCTTGCAGGTATTATAACATCTGTTTCTTTTGTTTTGGAGATAGATTCAACAATTGCATCTGTATTAGTTTTTGAGTCTGCAGTTGTTGTTGAAGATGCGTCTGTCATTATGATATCACCGTTTGAGTCTTCTGTTTTCACAGTGATTTCTGTGTTGGAGGTGCTCACTGGAGATTTTGAATCTGCGGCAGAGACCTCTTCGTTTTCTAATGGTCTCTTATTTGAAGTCGTAGTATCCATGATGACGGCAGGATGATATATTGTATATTCGATGGTCTAGAGTAGTAATACAGATAGGTTGGATTCTTTTATTGCGGAAAAAACAAGTGTAATGTACAAGTTTGTGGAGAAATGTGGAACGCCTGACGTATTCTTGATTAATCCGATATTCGGGTTTTTGGCAATGAACTGATCCGAGAGGCTGGAGGATGGGGATGTGAAATCGGACTCCAAGGGACGGGAAAACGCAGTGGAGGGAGGAATATCAGAGGCAAACTGCTGTCGGAGATGTATCTGCCAGCAGAGGGGAGAACAGAAAGACGAAGCCAGAGACACGAGACAAAAGACAGAACAAACAACGAACAACGAACAACGGATGCTGCGAGAAGCCTGAGAAGGTACTGAGAAGAGGCAGAGACGCTGGCGCCAGAAGCCAGAAGGGAAGTTTGCGTGGCCGGCCATTTGCGATTTTCGCATTTATTTCTTTTCCGCCAGAGAGAGCTGTGAAGACGGTGAAGAGAGACGTTGGGGGTTCTTTAGAGTGCCCATACACACAGAAGACACCGCAGCCACAGGAGACAACCATGCTGCCATCGAGACGTCCCGCCGTCATTCACAGGGCCCTTGGAATAGCCACCAGGGGCGTGCGCACACGGCCGTCCACCAAGTTGGACGTTCCGAAAAGAGCTGTCACAAAGACCAGGAACGACAAGACTGAAAAATACACACAAGAGGCGCCACAGCAGCAGAGCCAGGATGGAACGAAACGGTCCAGATTCAGCAGATTCTCATCAGGTGCCGCTTCTCCAGCAAAGAATACTCCTGTGAACCAAATCATGAAGGAAATGAAGTTCAAAAAACCACAAGAAATTATTGACGAACTAACGTCCAGATTTCAGCAGGACGGAATAGAAGTCGATCAGGAGTTTATCAACAAAATGGTGGAGGAGTCAACCAAAGAGCAGCTGCTGGTCTCTAATTACATCAATGATCCGGCCATGACCCTATCCAAGATCAACGAAGATGAAATCCAACATTACATCGACTGGATCATAGAAGACGGTACAAATAGAATCAACGACCAGAAGAGAGACAACTACAAGAAGAAAGTCGAACTACGAACCAAGTTGAACGATTTCATCGTCAACGAAGATACCACAAATAACGAGGATCCTGAAAAATTGACAAACGCATTTATCATGGCACAAGAATTATCAAATTTAAACTCAGAATCTTCCCTAGATAAATTGCCAATCTTCCTCAAACACATAAACAAAATGAACAATCTGGAGTTACAAAACTCCATCAGTTTGGAAAATATCGGCTCGTTATACGAGATTTCAACACAGCTTATAGACTCGGAAAATCGTGATACTTGCATCTACCTTTGTGGTAAGTTACTATATAAAGCTCTTGTCAGAGAACTCGGATCAAGGGCAAGACCAGACCCGATCAATGAAAAATTCTACATCGAAAGTTGTATCAAGTTTGGCGATTTAGACACTGCACTCTCATTATACGAATCCAGAAAAGATAAAGACGTCAAAGATGAGCGTTTCTGGTATGAACTAGGTGTGACGATCCATATGAGTAAATACTCGTCAAACTCAGACAACGCTGAAGAATCTTTGAATGCTGCTATGGATTTAGTTCACGATATCAGAGAACGTTGGGGTTATGTTAATAATATTATCCTCATCGACGCTTTGAAGAGATGCTGTATTAAAGGTAACTTTGATGATGCATTCTGGTTTTGGGAAGATCTTGAACTCAATATCGACGAGTTAGGCATAGTGCCTACAATAGACGTTCCAGAAACAAAACTGTTTGATGAAAAGGACAGAGATCAAGTGTTTAACTACTATAATAGAATCGAACCAATTTCATATGATGGCTTACTAGGGTGTATATTCTCATTCATCAGTTCTTTGCAATTCGATAAAGCCGTCAGTATGCTAGAAAAAGCCGTCGGAGTCGACAACGAATTCATCTACGAGTTTGTTAAGAATTTTGGATCACACTTCAAATATTCTGGTAGAGAATTATTTTTGATTGAGTTAGAAAACGATGCTAAAGATGGCGAGTCCAAATACTCCACTGCCATTAGAGATTATTTGATTGAGGAGATAAATCCATTACAGAAAACAAGATGTGTCTCCACAAAAGAGGCCCAAATCATTGAAAATATCAACATTTATCTTGAAAGATTAACTAAGTTGAAGAATAGTAAATCCCTTACCAAGATCAACGATTTACAAGAAATCATTCAAAATGGTGAGAAATTGACTTCACATGACGTTAAGAATTTATTGAATATTTTACTTCAACATAAGTCCACAACATCGTTCCAACTTGCATGCAAGCTCATCTACCAAATGAATGAACATAAGGCCAACAATGTTTTGAACAGCATCTTACCTGTGGCAAATTCTTATGCATACACTGAATTCTGTAACCAATTTTTAGGACAATCGAATCCAAGAGTCAAAGAAATCAACGATTTCCTACAAATGATGGTTGATTATAATATCAAATTAGATCAGAATCTTGCAAATAAAATTATCATGTCATTGGTATCGAAGAAGATGTACACAGAATCTATTAAATTTATTGAGTCGTATTTGTTTTCAGAAAATCCAATTGCTGTAAATCAAATCACTTTAGGTGCCAGTGGCAGTAAGAATTTATGGACTACAGCGTTTATGGCATATTACAAATCTGTTGTTTCTGGATCATTATCTGATGAATTATTTACCACTAGACTCGGTTCTTTACATGTATTGATTAAGAATCTCGTTGCTGAAAATGTTATTGACAATTTTACAGTCCAAGAAGCGGTCGGTACATTACTTGCATACGGAGATTTCCAACACGCAATTGCACTTATTGAATGGTATGGTATCAATAAGGAAAACACATGCGGAGAAAAGATTAAATTCGATTTTGTCCTTGCACTCAAAGCCAAATTTGAAGTTTCAATCGCCAAAGCTGAAAAGTACCTCAAACAAACGAATAAGAGCAAGACAAAGTCTCATCAATACATCGAAAGAATCAACATATATCGTCGTGAATTCGGTGTTCAGTCATTGCAAGATGACTTGAAAACAAGACGTGATTTCACCTGGCAAGAGGTTGCCATGGTTTTGTACAAATACGCAGACCTTTTCTGCTACAAGTCGACATATGCCAAAGAAGATCCATTTTCACTGTTGCTGTCGGACGAAGAACGTCACCGTCGGAAGGCTCTTTTCGATAAGGGCCTCTCCGATGTCCAACAGGGGTACAATGTCCCCGAATGGACCATGTAGATAGAGGCAAAGGAAATAGATAGAACCTGTATATAGCAAACGAAAACTCCCAAAAGGGGAAAAGATCCGTCTAGTCCGCGTGCTGACATAAGCACATGCAAATTGCACCCCCTACGGATTTTTTCCACATTGAAAAATTTTCAGCTCTCAAATTTGTGAGGCCTCCTATCTGGCAAATAATGGACTCCATTTGTAGGGAGTAGAACTGTCCGGTACGTGTGTCTGGATTCTTCTAACTTTGATTCGAAAGGACACACCACATCACACAAACAAGATGCCTCCAAAGTTTGATCCTAATGCAAACACTTTCAACCCTGGTGCAGGTTGGGCTGACCAACAAACTGGATACCAAGGTTACCAAGGTGCTGGTCAAGGTTACAACCAATACCAAAACCAAGGTTACAACCAATACCAAAACCAAGGTTACAACCAATACCAAAACCAAGGTTACAACCAAAACCAAGGTTACAACAACAATAGACAACACAGTAACAACAATAACAGAAATTACAACAACAATTACCAAAAGAGACAACCTCACCAAATGTCCTATGATGATTTCCTTGCACAACAACAATCTGCTTTGAACGCTAGACCAGCAACTCCAAGTGGTGCAAACTCCCAAGTTTCTTCACGTGCTAACTCCAACAATACTGTCCCAGCATCCACCGCAATGTCTACCAATGCATCTACCACCTCTCTCTCCAGTGCTTTAGAAAAGTTAGATATCACTCCATTAAGTGCAAATTTATCCGAATTAAATAAGGCAACCAAGATTTCTGAAGTTCGTGAGCAATGTAACACCATTGCTGACTTAGTTTTCGAAAATGGTGCTTCTTCATTAATTGACTGGAACATCTCTGAAGTTCTTAAGACCTTATCTAAGCCAAAGAACTCTCCATTATTAAGAGAAGCTGCATCCATTTTAATTCAAACTTTAAGTCGTAAATTCGCAGGTGCAACTCCATACGAAGCTTACTTTGTTGAATTCTTCAGCAATGCATTCGAATTATTCACCGATAAGGAAAACACCGTCAAGAGAGCTGCCCAAACTGCTGTTGATTCATTATACGGTATGTTCCCAACCGAAGCAAAGGCATCCATCTTAGTCGGTAGTTTCTTAACTTACCTCAAGTCCGGTGCTAAATGGCAATCCAAGCTTGCTTGTTTGAAATTGGTTGAAAAGTTAATTGAAGAATGTCCAGCTGATTTATTAGAAATGGAATTCTACGATGCTATTCCAATTCTGACCGATATGGCAACCGATTTCAAGCCAGAATTAGCAAAGGATGGTATGAAGGTCTTAAAGCAATTCGTTAAGGTCTTAGATAACTTGGATTTATCTCCAAGATACGATATCATTGTTGAAACCTTAGCTAACCCACAAAAGGTTCCAGACTGTATCAAGACTTTAGCTTCTGTTACTTTCGTTGCCGAAGTTACTGAACCAGCTCTTTCTTTAGTTGTCCCAATTATTGACAAGTCCTTGAAGATGTCTTCTTCTTCCCAAGAACAATTAAGACAAACCGTTAAGATTACTGAAAATTTAACCAGATTAGTCAACAACAAGCGTGAAATTGAAAAATACATCCCAGTCTTATTACCAGGTCTTAAGCAAGTCATTCAAACCGCTTCTTTACCAGAAGTCAGAGATATGGCTAACGATGCTTTAGCTGTTATTGAAGATGCTGAAAAGGAACACTCTGATGGTAAGTTCCACGGTAGATTAAACAAGGATACTGCTGTTCAATACATCGAACAATTCAAGTCTAAGATTAACAGTGACATCTTATTCAACTACTTAGTTGGTATTGTTGTCTCTGATGCTAACGTCAACGATTGGACTTCATTATCTGAATACTTCACTATGGCTTTAGATCCATTCTTCAAGGATGCCGAAGATGAAAAGAAGAAGGATGTTGATGCTATGGTTTTAACCTTAAAGACCTTATTCACTCCAGATGCTGTCAATGATGACAACGAAGATGGTGTTGTTATTGTCAATGCTGCTTTCTCCCTTGCTTATGGTGCTAGAATGTTATTAAACAAGACTAACTTAAGATTAGTCAAGGGTCACAGATACGGTCTTTGTGGTAGAAATGGTGTTGGTAAGTCTACTTTAATGAGAGCCATTAACAATGGTCAATTAGAAGGTTTCCCAGATCAATCCGTCTTAAAGACTTGTTTTGTTGAACATAAATTACAAGGTGAAGAAGGTGACTTAAACTTAGTTGATTTCATTGCTTCTGATCCAGATTTAAGTGCTGCTACCAAGGAAGAAATTGCCAAGGCTTTAGAAGATGTTGGTTTCAACGAAGAAAGAAGAGCCCAAAAGGTTGGTTCCCATTCTGGTGGTTGGAAGATGAAGTTAGAATTAGCACGTGCTATGTTATTGAAGGCTGATATCTTATTATTGGACGAACCGACTAACCATTTGGATGTTTCCAACGTTGCTTGGTTAGAAAACTACTTGCTTGAACACGGTGACATTACTTCTTTAATTGTTTCCCACGACTCTGGTTTCTTAGATACCGTCTGTACTGACATTATCCATTATGAAAACAAGAAGTTAGTTTACTACAAGGGTAACCTATCTGATTTCGTTAACATCAAGCCAGAAGCTAAGGCATACTACACTTTAACCGATTCCAACGTTAAGATGCATTTCCCACCTCCAGGTATTTTGACCGGTGTTAAGTCTAATACCAGATCTGTTGCTAGAATGTCCAATGTTACATTCGCTTACCCAGGTGCTGAAAAGCCATCCTTAAAGAATGTTTCTTGTAACATTTCCCTTTCTTCAAGAGTTGCTGTTTTAGGTCCAAATGGTGCTGGTAAATCTACCTTAATTAAGTTACTTACTGGTGAATTAGTTCCACAAGAAGGTACTGTTGAAAAGCATCCTAACTTACGTATTGGTTATATTGCTCAACATGCTTTACAACACGTTAATGAACATAAGGAAAAGACTCCAAATCAATATTTACAATGGAGATATAGATTCGGTGATGATAGAGAAGTCTTATTAAAGGAATCTCGTAAGATTGGTTCTGAAGCAGAACAAAAGATGATGGAAGAACAAATCGATGTCGGTGATGGTCGTGGTCCAAGATTCATTGAAGCTTTAGTCGGTAGACAAAAGTTAAAGAGATCTTTCCAATATGAAGTTAAGTGGAAGAATTGGTTACCAAAGTGTAACTCTTGGGTTCCAAAGGAAGTTTTAGTTGAACACGGTTTTGAAAGTTTAGTTCAAAAATTCGATGATCACGAAGCTTCTCGTGAAGGTTTAGGTTACAGAGAATTAACTCCAAAGGTTATCAGAGAACATTTCGAAGGTATTGGTCTTGATGGTGAAATTGCTGATCACACTGCTCTTGGTTCCCTTTCTGGTGGTCAATTAGTTAAGGTTGTTATTGCCGGTGCAATGTGGAACAATCCTCACGTTTTAGTCTTGGACGAACCTACTAACTATTTGGATAGAGATTCTCTTGGTGCTTTAGCTATGGCTATCAGAGAATGGAAGGGTGCTGTTGTTATGATTTCCCATAACAACGAATTCGTTGGTGCTTTATGTCCAGAACAATGGATTGTTGAAAACGGTGAATTAGTTACTAAGGGTGTTGCCGAAATTGACCAATCTAGATTCGAAGATGGTGGTAACTCTGAACAAACTAAACTTGCTACTGAATTAGCCAAGAAGTCCGCTGCTAAGGCTGATGACGATGATTCTCCAGCTAACATCAAGGTCAAGCAAAGAAAGAAGAAGATGACCAGAAACGAAAAGAAGTTACAAGAAGAAAGAAGAAGATTAAGATACATCGAATGGTTGAACTCTCCAAAGGGTACACCAAAGCCAGTCAACACTGATGATGAAGAAGATTAAACAGACAATTTTTCTTTTACTGCTTTATCATTTTTTTCTCTACATTCATTTAACTTTATTCCGCTCATAATATAGTTCATCTTTCTATTTCTATAATTTTGTATTTTTTGTCACCCATTTTATAAAAATTAATCATTATATTTCGTACTTGAATTAAACTGGATAATTATACATATAAAGCAACTATAATGATACTGACTAAGTAATCAAAGACCAAGTTGCAAACCAACCAACTTAAGAAGTATAAGATCTTCGGACTGAAAACTGTCCAAATGAATAAATGGAATCTTAAATGGTAACAACAACCTAACAATAACATTCCACTTGTTGAATAAAACACGAAATTGAATAAAAGTCTATCGTATAAGATCTTCCATTTATTTGCTTTTATTTGATCTTGTGGTAACTTACTGTAAACTATGTACAAGTGTGCAACTGTCCAAAAAATAGGACCAGCCCAGTTGCAGGTATATGTTAAAAGTCCGGACAAAAAGACATTATAGCTTGTTAAACCGTTGAATGAATTGGTCAAATCGACAGATGATAATGAGTTTGTAGAACCGAATTGGAAGAATGTTAAATTTTGAAGTAAAATGGTGAATAAATTGAAGATGTTTGAATTGATTGACGTGTTTTGTACGTTATCAATAAATCCGAAGAGAATTAAATAGAGTGATGCAAAAATTGGGACATTTAAGTAATTTGTTTGTGAGATTAAAATGAATGTAACAATTGCTAATATGTTGATCAAATAACTCTTTGATGGTTCTTGTGATTTGAAGAAGAATTTGTTGATAGATGGTTGTAACATTTGTACAACCAAAGTGAATATCCATACTTTTTGTAACATGTTGAATAATACATTGTTGATTTTGTTGTAGTCTTCTAATTCTAACTGTGTCTTAACAATGTGAATGAATTTGAAACACCAATCTGGAAGTTCAAGGTCTTGGTTGTTGATGTTATATGTTTCCGTAAGATATGATAACATTTTCAAAACACCAATGATAAATGATAACATAGCGACCAAAACTTGTAAAACCTTCAAATAAACACCATCTTCGGTGTATGCATTAATAGAAATAAATAATGGCAAGAAAGTAACCAATAACAACACACCGTAGACATTTGGTCCAATATCAGGAGTCAATTGACCTAAATAAGTTGATAGTTTCATATTTGATTTTAAATTATGTTTTTGACCACTGTTATTCCACGCCTTTAATAATCTGAAACCCACCATCATCAGCACCATACTGTACCAGTGAAAGGTTTCTGATCTGAACTTTTTCATCATAACGAATGCAATGAATATAGTACTGAAAAACCACCACAAATGATGTTCTTCTTCTACCATGGACGAAGCAATGAAATTAACCGCATAAATGAAGAAGAATACAACGTCAAAGAATGCAATGTAGAATTTTCCCTTGAAATATAGACCAAATGCGACATAAGAAAGTATAGTAATGAGTGTGTATAATCCCAAACCTAAATTGATGGATGGATAGTCATAGTCTGAAGAAGTTTTCAATAAAGTTTCCTTTGTTTCCTCAATGAAGCTTAGAAGATCAGTAATTGTCATATTAGAAGCGAAAGGTTTTGGTGTTCTATTGTACTTCTTATCTAACAACACCTTAAGTTGTAAAGCGTTTTTGAGAAGTACATTTTTTCTCGTTTCATCATCTGGGAAGACTTCTAAGAATTTTGGAATGAAACCACCGAGGTTATTGATTGGAATTGGTAAACCAATCATGGTGGACAATGTTGAGACTAAATCAATTTGGTCAACTCTTGAATAGTAGGTGTAGTCATCATTCCATTCTATCGGTGCGCCGTAACCTTCGTCAAGGTAGTATGGTTGAAATTGTCTAGAAACTAACATGAGTGCAGCTGAAGTTTCAGCTGTTGAAGAACCACCATGATTACCAATATCATTCATACCATGGTCACCTAAGACGACAAGCAATGTATTTGGTTCTTTGTTAATGACTTCCCAGAATATTCTTCTGATGATGTTATCCATTTCTTCTTGTTTGTCTGGCATGTTAGAACTGTTAGGTCCACCTTTGTGACCAATATGGTCCAGACCAAGATAATGTAGAATCAAACAATCCCAGTTGGCTCTCCCTTCGTCGCTCAATTCGTAATCCAAATGTCTGGTGACGTTGTTATCGACAATGGTGAAATCACTAACGTAGAAACTGGCTGTACCTTCGTATTTGTTAAAGTAACTTGGGAACAACTTCAGCCATGTATCGTCACCAAACATGTTGATTTTCCAGTCGTTGAGGAACATCTGCTTAATCCATGAGTCTTGGTCACCCAAGGAGCTGGATGTATCATCTTCGGCGATGTTTAGCACTGCATCGATGAAGTTAGGTGTTGAACCGGTGGTGATACCTTTGAGACGAGGTAAAGTGACAGTTGGAGGATTGGAAAATGCTGTCAAACCGACGGCATATCCATTGTTGAGCATATCATGGGCAAATGCCATATTTGAATGTGTGGAGAACAGGAAGTCTGATCTCATGGCATCAACGACCATGACAATGACCTTGTCAAAGAGCGGTTCCGGGTCCGTGTAGCCATCTGGAGCCGGAGTTGTGAAGTTCTCCACTTCGTTTGGCGTCAGTAGGACCTTTGTCGGGAAGAAGCCCTTGCAGAAGAGCAGGAACGCCCCCAATTGCAGCAGGAGGGCTATAAACAGCACCGGGTACTTCATGTCGGCGTTGTTGCTGTGTGTGGAGTCTGGATGTGGTCCGAGTGGGGAGTGGAACGGGGGCCAACCGAAGACACCATCTACCAAGCGTCAACAATCAACACAGACACGTTCTCCAGAGCTCTCAGAGCCCCAAACGGCGTCCTCCCATTTCCGCAATATCGCATTTTCGCATTTTCCCCATTTTCCTCGCTGAGCGGCGATGTCGGTGATTGCAGGGCAAATCTGGCGCTTTCCACATTTCTCAGGCGTCCTACTTAACCGTTTCCATTTCCTCTTTCCCTCCGTGCTTTGTCTCCTTTCCGTCGTTTCTGCACCCCTTCTTTCCTTCCGCTGTCTCTTTTGTTTCCTATAGTGTCCTTCCTAGAGTCATCGCCCATCCACAGACCAGAGCAACCATGTACAGCTACAGAAGAACCATCCTCGCAGTCGCCAGATCACAGAGATCAGCTCTCAGATGCTACTCCAGCAAGCCATTCAGCTCCAGAGGTCCATCTCCTTTACCTTTAGATCCAGAAGAACAGAAGGAGTTTGAGCAACTCCAACAGGCCGCAAACACACAAATCGCAGTCGAACAATACAACGAAGACCACGGCTTCTTTGCCAAGGAAGCTCCACCAAAGGTCTCCTCCGATGTCGGTAATTTCGGTGGTATCTCTCAAACTATTCCAGAATTCGAAGGTAACGTCAACCCAAAGACCGGTGAAATCAACGGTCCTAAGCAAGACCCAATCAGACACGGTGACTGGAGTTTCAACGGTAGAACCACAGACTTCTAATCTTGCATATACCAACAACACAAAATCCGCCCATAAACCATTTTTTAATTATTCATCATAATAATCGTTCCCAAAATTAAATACCTATTCTTTCTTCTCATCTACATTCTTCATTAATTTCCTTTTTCGTATATAGATTGTGTTATAATATATTACTATTAGTATTGTGTCACTATAAAATTACAAATGTAAAGTTCGTGTAGACACAGAGTTTAACTTAAACTGAGGCCGTTTAAACGTTCAACTAGGAACTTGATATAACTGTTTTGACCTTCGAGCTGTTCTTTGAAACCTTCAAGGTTTCTCTTGTTGTCGAAGTTCTTCAACACATCTTCCTTGTTCTTTAATAAGACTTCCATCTCAGCGTTCTTAACATTGGCCAACAACTCGTTAACTTCGGCCAGTTCGTTTTGTTTCTTTTGAGTGAAATCTCTTATTCTAGCCAATTCTTTGAAATATGCATTTTCTTGATATGAAATACTGATATTACTATAGTCATTTTTGCACTCGAGTTGTTCAACGTTCGACATCAAGTTTTGCATCTTACGTATTAATTCGTCTTGTCTATCAACCGCATCTGCATAAGCAGTCTTTAATCTGAAGAATCTGCTGATAATATTCTGCTTTTGTAATGAAATTTGGTGGTATGCGTTGATTTGGTTGTGATATTCAACAGTCATGATACGGAGTCTTTGTGAAATAGTAGACAAAACTCTGAATAGAATTAATTGTCCAGATGACACCAATTCAGATAAATCATTGATAGTTTTCAAGTCAGATGCCGTTGCCGATTCTTCATTTAGTATTATAGTTGGGAATTGCTTCATCATGTTGTTGATTTCGGAAATTTTGGCTAATGACATGTTGATTTGTGGCAATTCTTCAGTCTTGAAACTACCGGCTAATAATGACTTATATCCAACCTTCTTGCTTGTTTTCGTTTCCTTTTCAACAGGTTCAGCAGAAGGTTCTGTGTCATCTTCTTTCTTGGAAGTACTCACCAAATAAATTGAAAGAACGTCGGCAGTACCTTCTTTGATAGCCATTGCATACACATCCCTAGTGTTCCAGGCAAACCAGACATTGTTTTCATGAGTTCTCAATGTAACTTCACTTTCAAGCTTTTCTTCATTCAATTTGATTTTACCTAATAAGATAACTTCGGTTGGTAGTTTTTCTTCTTGACACATCTTATTGAACTCGCCTAGATCACCAGAGTTTAAACCGATGGATAAAACATCAATCCATTGTGAGAAATCAATTTGGATGAATGAACCATTTGAACCGGTAATAAAGATAGAGTCGCGTGTAACAGGGTGTAAAGTTGCGGTACAAATATCACCAGCTTGCTCACTGAATATTATGGAATCCAATAATAAGAAAACATCATCAGGTTCTGTAGTTTGATTTTCGAAAATCATAG
>JAJMLU010000412.1:95499-113233 GCA_030569835.1 Pichia sp. NRRL Y-27261
AATATCATTTGGCAATGGCAAAATCTTGATGGCTTCAAATGCGTACAGTTCTTCAGGGAAGGATTCCATTGATAGTGGGCCTGTGATTTTACCCTTACGATACACTGATGGCATCACATCATTTATGATAATACTTCCTGGACTTGGCAAGTTTTGAAGGAATGAAGTAGCTTTAATGGTTGGTAACATTTCCATTTGTCTCTTCTTGTCGACAGACTTAAAAATCAACGAAGTAGAGTCAAATAAATCTGTCATCCATTGTTCAGAAACAGACAATTCGTAGGGGAAGAATGGATATATTTTATAGATCGATGCATCTGATGTCAATAGGAACAATGTTAAATCGTCTTGTGGAGAATTGTTTGAAAACTTTCCGATAGTTTCGAACTCATAGACTGAATTAGCAGGGCATGATGCAAAGCAAATGGAGACTGGATCAACAATGGTTGCATTAACATCATACGTGTTTGGTGATGTGTTTAATTCGTATTCTTTTTCGAAATCATAACGAAGAACTGGATTGTGTAATGAAAGGTTGATATTGTAACATCTGATTTCCTTTGTTGTTAAAACGACAATTTCTGTTTGAAATCTACTAACGTTGTTGAAAATAACTTGTAATACCTTTTCATCCTTAGTTAAACTAAGGCCAATCTTGTAATGGATAGGGAAAAGGATCTTTGAGCCTTTTTCAGTTAAAGAAAATAAGGAACAGTGTGTTTGATCGTAGACACATAACAATTGTTCACACTCATTGAGTAATATTTCCATAGGATGGAATGAAAGATCATTGGTAATAGTAGCCTTGGCTGTTTCGTTTCCAGCTGTATGAAGTCTGGTAAGCACGATTTTGCCATCGCTGACCGTGATGATTTCAGAACCGTTCTTTCTGGTCACGGTCCTGTAGGAATCGTACGAGGTGAAGTCCTCTGTGTGGTGAATGATACTGTTTTTGAAGAAACCGTCCATTGTGTTGTGTGGGGGTTCTGCTGATGTTTGTGTGCTTTTAGTGGAGACTAACGGGTGGAAGCACTATCAACACATACACCACAAACCTGAAACTTGAACCTTTCACAGAAATATTTGATCGAGGCCGCAGGCCGCACACAATTTTGTGTGCACAAAAATTGGCCACAACAAGGCGCCTGAGGGGTTGAGCCCTGGATCTGTTGTTTATTATGTGCTTCTTCACTCTTGACTCTTGTTTTACTTAGAATATAAAACTGTAGCCCAGCTATTATTAATTTGGGAACTATGGTATAGGCCACATTTTTGGAGATTATATTAAATTAATGTGACAGCTCATAATTTCTGCTGACGCTAAGTGGTGTATCATCTAATGTCTCAAATGTCTATCTGCTACATTTATTCCGACTGGTTGTATCTTATGTAGTACTAGATAATGAATCAGGGGCTCCAATTTGTCATACACATGTTTTAATGTCATGACCAAACAAAAAAGTTCCGGATTAGCAAACTGGTTTTATTACAGATTACAGAAGCATTTGCCACTTCAAAACACAGGTGACAAATCAGATATCCACAGTGCTGATGTAGAAATTGCTGTATTAAATCAAATGAGATAAAATGAAGTTAGAGTGTAGGTCATCTGCCAATTTGAGATACTATCTGAGTTCGTATTTCAAAGTTCGTCAGACGGTCCTGGGGTTGATCTCGGAAGAGTTGTAGAGGGAGGCAATCTGGGTAAAGGCATTAACCGCCCTACAATATATACGCTTCCTAATGAGTGGAGAAGGAAGAAAATCAAAAGAGGTTGCTGGAGCCGGAAGGAGAGAAGAAGAACTTATTGTACTTACAGAGAAGAAGCTTGAAAAATTGAACGGGAGGTGGAAAATTGGGAAACTGGGCGACACTGGAAAAAATTAAAACAAATGCGAAAATGCGTCTTTTTCTTTGGCGTTGGCGATTTGGCCCTTCGGAAAGGGTTAGTTGACGGGTGCTCTTTTCGTTTCAGCAGCAGGTATCTCTCCATATCCATACACACACCGCATAATGAAGGTACTAGCGGCATTATGCCTTCCACTATTCTACGCAGCCGTTGCGACGGCGCAAGAACACAAATTCGATTTTGATATTAATCTCCCAGACAGAAACAACGCCGAACACAACTTCTACAAAGACTTCATACACGATCCATCCAGGACATACATCTCCATGTACTCAATCGAAGAAGTTGCCGATGTCAACAATGCAACAAATTACATAAACCCAACATTGATCTCCAATTTCCATTCTGACGACGATGGTGTCTTCCACATCCAAGTGCCAAGTGCCGGAAAATATCAAATGAACTTCCAATCCTTGGACTTACTCTTTGCCTCGTCTTCGCAATTCAAACTCACGGTCACCGAAAAGTCCACAGACGGCACTCTAGCGAAGATCCAAATCCAACAGTTTTTACCAGGACTGCACAACAAGTTGCAGGGAAAGCTCCCTTCCATAGCGGTGAGCGAAACCACTCGTCCTATCGTCATCAACGGTGCATATTTTCACATAGGCGTGAAGCAGTTCCTACAAGCTGACGCCGGCGGCCTCCTAGCCAGCTTGACGATGTCCTTCCCGTTCATCGGCACCATCATGAACAACCGATGGCTCAAGATCGGGGTGTGCACGATGATCGTCGTCGCCGTGCTCCCGTTCCTCCTCACGAAGATGGACCCGGACTTTGCCGACCGTCTCGTCGAGCAGCAGGTGGAGGCTGCCAATGCCGCCAAGAGTGACGAGTAGCGGATAGGCCCGTGTATAGAACCTGTATAAGTGCTAGCTGTATACTTCCCGAAGCGGCAATATGCCACGGAGCGCCACCCGTGCACCGGCGCACTTTGGCCGGCCGAAAGAGGAAATTTTCGCAGGCCAAAAATAAAATAAAAGAGAAAAAAACAGCGCAGGCTCCAGCGGGCAATTCAGCATTGAACACGAGATGCGAGATTAGACGCTAGATACCAGATGCAATTGCACTTGCCAACACCTAATGCACCACATGCACAGGCACATCTTGCTCCTGCTCCCCGGCCCTCTACTCTCCACACACCAAGCCAGCCACCACTGTCTCACCTCCGCTCGTTAACCCTCACACCATCCATCCGCCATGTCGTCGTCGTTGGGAAACATGTCCGGGATAGGTGGCTCCAGAATGGACCACCTCAAACCGCATCGAAATAGCCATCCTAAATCGCAATTGTTCAACATCAGCGTCATCTTATACCTCATTGTGTGGTACAGTGTGTCGTCCATGACTGCTCAGTTGACAAAGTCCATCCTCAACAACTTTGACTTCCCTGTCTTTGTGGGCGAATTCCAGTTCTTTTTCAACTTTTTGTTAGGTTTTATAACGATATCTTTATCCAACAGAAAACCTTTCGACAAAATCAAGACATGGTTGCCTGCCTCAACCTTTCCACAAAACAACAAATTCGAACTGAACCGCCAAATGTTCAAATTGTTTTTCCCAATGGGTACTTTCCAGTTCGTCGGTAAGCTATTCAGTTTAGCAGCAACATCAATTTGTCCGATTGCTACGGTCTCTTCAATAAGAGCTTTGAGCCCACTCTTCATCATTTTAGGCTACAGATTACACTACAGAGTACTGTTTTCTCTTCAGACATACATATCGTTGGTGCCTCTATTACTAGGTGTTATTATCATCGTTATCTCTCAATCAAATTACTTTATAGACGCAAAGTCCAATCAGATATCGATTTATAATGAACAATTAGACAACTCCTCTGATAATATCCTCAGTTCGGCTTCAAGCTCGATTACAACCATGGAGAATTCCGGCAACTCTCCTTTATTATCTGCAATTGTTAACATCATTTCTAACAATCAACTACAGTTACATGGTATTTTTTATGCTCTGTTGTCAACTTCAATTTTTGCAGCAGGTTCCATCTATACTAAGAACGTCATCACAAATAGCAGCACTGCGATGAAAGCAAAAGGAAGAAAGGAAATCGCAAGATTGGCACTCTTCGCTAATGACAACGCTTCAATGTCCGATTTAGATTTAGAGAAAAGTCAAATCAATACTAACCAAAATTTAGATTATCTAGAAAATAACAAATCAAAAGATGCGAACTTCAAGTCTGACATTAAAGTCGACAAATTGACAACTTTAATGTACTGCTCGTTATATGGTTTAGCATACTCAATTCCTGCATTCATCATCTATGAATTACCAATCATTTTATTCTCTTCGAAGTTCTACCCTTCTTCACTCAATGACACACCTGCTGCTCAAGCAACTTCCATACCGTACTATTCATTAATACCGTGGACGTTACTAGTTATCAACGGTGTCTCATACTTTGTCCAATCTTTATTAGCGTTCCATATATTGGGAATGCTACCAACAGTCACATATAGTATCGCAAACATGATGAAGAGAATCATCGTCATTACTATCAGTATTGTCATGCGTGGACGTCAACTCTCCTTACTCGAATGGTTAGGTTTGATTCACGTGTCATGCGGTTTATACATATATGAAAGATGGGGCTCAAAGAAAGCATCATGATATCCCAAATAGTTTTTATCCAATCTATTTCTACTATTGATACCCCCATCTTTGTCTCCATCAATTGACGTGAAGCAATCATCATCCCTATTTATTATCATTCTTTCCGAATACTACGGTTATCCTGTGTTCTTATTTCAACTTCGTTTCTTCCCTTTTTTCTCTCGTGACTTCTTTTTTTTCTCTTTTTGATCATTTTTTCCGTTCGTTAAAATTTGGCTGGGCTTACACCATTAACACTTTTCTTATGGCTCCAATAATATAGCATTATTATACTACTGTTTATAAAACACAATTAATTATGTACAAATTTCAATAATTATGTATTCTAATTTAAAATTTAATTTACTTTATCTAATCTTACAGATTTTTATTTGATAAAATTTATGCCTTCTGTTGTTCCTAAAACAACTAGAAATTCCCCATTCTTATAATTTAACATCCTGATGTCTTCAATCTCGTTGAATTTTTCAACATTCCCCACCTCTAATTCCATAATCTCTTCAATACCTTCAAACTCTCTCGATATGTAGAAAACATTCAATTTAACATCACCTTCTTCATTCCTATGTTTGATAATAAATAATTTGCCAAAATTATAATCTTTGTCATTGATGTTTTCACACAGTTTGATCTCTTCACATTTGGTAATTCCACTTCCAATACTACCATTGTAAATCACACCACCGTTGATTCTCCATAGAATCAATTTATTCATCTTTGTAATACAATACACGTTGTTCTCATCCTCGCATATTTGAAAATCAACAATTTCATCATCCCCATCGCATTCAAAATCATCAATTTTAATTTCCTTCATCTTAAATATCTCACCACTTTCATGTTCAGATTTGTTAGGTTCATGCCAGACAGTTAACCATTTCCTATCAGAATCAAGAGTGATGATGATTCTATCGTTCTTCAGATATTCAATCTTAATGATTTCTTTACAGTGACCCCCGATCAAACTACCAATATTTAACAACGAAAACTCGGTATTGTTGGAAATATTATTACCATTTTGAAATGTTTGGAAGAGACCCTTCTTCTTAGGATGAATCGTAACATTATTTTCCATCTTCACAACACTTCTCTGTGCATTAGTAATATATTTGTACTTATCATTGGAATA
Source organism: Pichia sp. NRRL Y-27261 (assembly GCA_030569835.1). Lineage (NCBI taxonomy): Eukaryota > Fungi > Ascomycota > Pichiomycetes > Pichiales > Pichiaceae > Pichia > Pichia sp. NRRL Y-27261. Next base: position 101,169 of record JAJMLU010000412.1, read on the forward strand.
CTCTAAAATTCTTAAACCACCTGTATTCAAACCAACAATGAATCGATCCTTTGATAGAATCTGAATGCAACTAATATATCCACCAACAGTGAATTGTTCAAAATGGTGAATATCATTAATACATAACCCATTGATACCTTCCTTTTCAATCTTCCACATATAGTTGTCTTGTATGTAGAGATGAACCTTATCAGACATACCAATCCATTTGTTATTCTTATAATTATACAAGAGCCTTTTCAAATTCTTTTGACACGTATGCTGGATTCTTTCCTTATTCTCAACTTCATTCTGTAAAATGTTCTGGAAATTCATCTTAAAACTATCTTTGATACTGACCTTATCTAAATAACATTCGGGATTCTTCATTGGATGTTTCTTCTTGAAAATCTGCAATGGTGTTTGCCCGAAGTTATGAATAACAGAAATCACAACTGCCTTTTCATGATCATCGTGGATTTTCTCGATGTCAATACTGCCGGGATAACTCAAATAATGGAAAACATTGGTGGCGTTAACAGCTTCAATACCTTGTTGTTTATACCCAAAGATTAAATCAATCCATTCGGGTAAATGCTCACTAACATAGTCACTTTCTAACGCATTTCTCATGGTTCTTACAAACTTAATTGGATCATTATCGGCCCATGGTGGCAACTCAACATCATTGACAACATTACCATCCTGCAACTTACCAAACTGAATATTGTTAGAATTGCTCAAAAACTCGGGTAAATAATAAAACTCTGGAATCAACTCCCTAACATCAGTCGTGTTATCCCTAGATGCACTATTCCATAACTTAGCTATGGAATGAAATAACCTATCCGGATGATCAAACTTACCACCTTGCAGTTTCAAATATGATTCAGTAAATGGATTTAATCTAATCAAGTAAGATGTAACAATCATTGCCGATGAATAATGTGTACCATAATGGAAAGGCGGAGTATCGGCCGACATTTCCTTCGTAGCTTCGTATCTATCTCTAAATTGTTGTTCTCGCACGGGATTCTGAGCACCCATTGGTTTTGAAAAATCTCTGTAGACACTAACATCATCCAAATCAATCGTGTCGGAAGTATAATCACTGAGAACAAATGGAAACACTGGATACTGTGTTAAATCATTGAATGTTCTACCTGCAATTGTGTTGATAAGCATCAAGTATTGGAAATTAGAAATCTCACCATTACACCACTTGGAAGTAATTGTTGAAGATGCAATATCCGATGAGTTTAATAAAATAGTATCAACAAAATTGAAACCATTACTTTCGTGTTTCTTTCCGTCATTCTTGATCGATCTGATTTTCTGTTGTGACGCGAGTTTCAAAGCTTCCTCCAAATTTGGATCTTCTAACTTGGATGTAATATAGGAATTGATCTTGTTGAATATACTATTTCTCTTCGAGCTGCTGATACAAGTTAACAAAATTGAAGATCCATTATTGAAGAAAATTTCAAAACCAACATCTCTAAGCAAAAACTTTCTTTTTGAAACAGATACTAAATTAGAAACTGACCAGCTTTTCGATTTTGAAAATCTTAATTTTGAAGAAGCATCTTGACCATTCTCTGGGTTTGAAATAGTCAAACTATTCAACAATTTGACCACATCATCACGCTCATCTGTAGGTGCCTCATGACTCCGACAAATTTCACCACGTTCACTATAAAAATAACCTTCGACAATATAGATATGGTTTCCTCCTAATACCAAAATTGATTCAACTGTATCCAAGCCGATAATCTGTGTAACATTGTGAACAACATCAATTTGATCATGAACATATAGGTTTCTCAAAATTCTTCTATTTCTATCCTCATCAAAATTTTCATCTGACTGGATCTTGGAAATGATATTCAGCTCATTAATAGGCAGTTCGGTAGTGACATCATTTAAATTGGTGGCACTTTCATCGGAAACTTGTACGCGATTGGTTTCACCCAAATTGGTATCAAAATCCATATATTTATCAGACAACACTTTAATAATTTTGTTTCGCTTTCTATCTTTACCTTCAGTGGGATATAATATCTTGTGAGAATCCAACATCGGATATGATATGTTGCCCATCAACGATTCGTATGCACTCATGTAATGATAAAAATCGTCAACATCGTCCTGGGTACTTGAATTCATGTTCTTCGTCTCTTGATTGAAAATGATTTTATTGAATGGGCCAAGTTCCTTCTCTAATATCTTAGTTGACTTGTTAAGCTTGAATTTGTTGTTGATATAGTCATCAATTAATCGAGTTCCGGACTTGAAAAGTGGGGAAGTAGAGAAATTATCAAAGTTTTCTTTATAATTCTGTTCAAAATATTGGGAAAAATCATCATTGTTGCGGAAAACTGTTAAGGCAGATTCATCACCGAGTGTTAAAGTGTTGGTGAGTATTTCTGTGAAAGCTTCTCTATTTTTTTTAGGGATTTTAGTATTGTCTAATACCTTTTGCAAATTTTGTTTCTCTATAAGTAACACCCTGATACAATTTAAAGACAAAGATTGCAAACCACTGATTTCTGACAATTTGTAAAATGTTGTGAACAATGAGATAAAAGTAGAATTTGAAAGACACTGTCCCATAATATCCGAGTTAGACATAAAAATTTGGCAGCACGCGGTTAATTTTGAGAAAACATCATCTTGGTCTAATTCAGTAACATTATTGATGTAGAACATCAAAATACTGACATATGAATCCAGAAATTCTTTGATTAATACTTTTACGAATGGTAATAGCTTTTGATGGGTTTTTGATGCACTGAACATCTTCTTAATCACCAATGTAAGGACTTCATAGTTTGCAAGATATTGAGAGTTATCTTTGTTTTTGTCAAAATATGTCTGAAAGTAACAAATTAAAATTCTGCTCAAAGTGATTGATTTATTAGTGCTGTTGAATATCATAATCATCAAACTTTGAAAGGATTTTAATTTCTCAAAAAGTAATGGAATAATCACGTTGTTGAATTCAATTTGATAATCGCCATACAAGCTCTCCAATATATTTAGATTTTCTTCCTTTTCATCAGTATATAATCTGTCAACTAACAATTCCAATAAAAACTTGGAGTACTTCTGGAAGAGGATATCATTTCCGGATTCTTTTATCACCATACTTAGAAATATCAAACTGCCCATCCATTCCTGGTTTTTGAAATATATTTCATCAAAATTAGATTTTCTCTTCAACACTGTTAGCATGTCAATATAATTCGTTAATCTAATAGTTGCAGCAGCTGAATTAGGGCCAGTTAGATTGAATGCAGCAAATTTCATTAAGTTGTTCAATAGACCTAAGAAATGGGGACTCTGGAGGCTATTCAGTATATTCTCAGTGAGTGTAAATACGATCATATTGATAGTAAGATGATCTGGATTTGAAGGTTTAATTTTGAAACACGCAGAAAACACTTGCACAAGAATGTCATTATTGTCCCACTCTGATTTGAGAAGGTTGGTGAGCATGGAAAATCCACCAATGGACAAAAATTTAGAATATTCTCTTGAGTCTGATCCTATAATTCTGATAATAAATTCTAAAGCATTACTCTTCATTGCTGGTGAGCCTTTCATTACAGAGAGTAAAAAGTTGAAATTAAAAGCTTTTAAAATTCTAGGCTGTTCTTCCACTAGATTTTTGATAATTTCCAGTACTGATTCGGCACCAACGAGTTGTCTTACCGAGTTGGATTTGCCATTATTGACAGCATTAATTGAAAAGATGACATGTAATAACAAGAGTTTAACTATTTCAGGTGGATGATTGTCTCTTACTATGATCCACAAAATGTTAGTAATGACAGGTAAAATTTCTTCATTAAAATCGTCTCTTTTTAATGCCAAAATGATACGTCTAGTGATTTTCATATCTTCCATTTGGTTTATATTAAATTGATGGAATTTACTTTCTTGAACAAAAACTGTGAATTGGAACAATAGAAATTTATTGATGATTTTATTCTGTGTGATATCTGAGCATTGCCACAAATCAAAATTTAGCACCAATGATTTATATGCCATTCTATTTTTAATCAACGACTCTGCTGGTTCGACTGTATTGTAGCCGGAATATTTGAGCACTATGTCTAATATTTCTATTGAAATGTAGTCCTTTTTGAATTTGAGTAAAGCTGCAAGTATCTCATAACCTGAATTTGACACAAAGTTTGTTTCAATAATCTTATCTTGTTTTAACATGGAGAACAAAAAATTCAAGCTTTTGATCAATGATTCATTGGTATTCGAGTTTGAAATGAGTCTTAGACAAATGGAAAAACCACCTATTGACTCAAAGACGTCTATCAACGGTGTGCTGCTTTTCATTTGAACTGTATCATTTTGTATAATTCCGGTTACCATTTTCTTAGCTGATGTATACTTATACTTCATCCGATGCGGTGTTTTTGAGTTGGATACAGATGACCACATTGCCACGATATCTTCTTTTTTAAATTGGAGTTTTGAAAATGATCCGCTTTCTAGTTTTTCTGCTTGATTGTTCAATAATATGTTTAAGTCCACCTGTTTGCCGTTGGGTAATATCTGTAAAATATTTATATCGGTAAACGTTCCAGAATATGTTGGCCCAAGCATGTATAAGAATATAATCCATTGAAGATAATCTAAAGATTCGATAACATAGAGCGATGACATCTCCATGACAATATTGTTTGATTTTGATGGACCTGATACTGTGAGGTTGTACGATGCATTGGCAAAGTCAATTTTGTTGTAAGAAAAAAAAGATTTGTTGCTTTCAGTAGGATTTAAAAAGATATTATTAACCACTTTAGTTTCGATGAGTAATCCGTTAATAAACATATCTATTCTAGTTTTCTTCTTTCCTTCGGATATATGAACAAATGAGATGTTGTACAATCGGTTTATTTCTAATTGAAAACTGACAAATAAGTGCGTTTCCAAATCTGTGTTAACTTTAATCCGTCCATTTTCTATCGAGTATGTGACAAGCTGATTGCCGTTTGGTTTACCTAATGATATCAGTTCGAATGAACCAAATGATGTGTTTGAATTGAGGATATTGCTGCAGTGTGTAAGTTTTAACCACGTGGATATAACAAAGCTGGATTTTGATTTAGAGAGTGAAAGCTTTTTCAACTCAAACTGGTTTTCTGGGTGAGAGAAAATAACAGAGTCGTTCAGAGTATCATCCTTGTTGAAAATTCTGTAGAAAATATCATGATATTTGTCCATTGTGTAACAATGCTTGTACAATATCGTCAACTGGTTGGAATTGAGACCCATATCTGATAATTCGATGATAAATACAGATAACATAGTGTCTAGCCAGTTATCTTTATTGGTACCAAGTAATTCGATTAAGGTGTCGATCAGTTTCTCGGAATATGCAGCGGTTTTGTTCAAAAGTGACGTGTTGATTAGTTGGTATAGTATAAGCATCAACGAATGTGCGTAATCGAGAACATCGGAGTCTGGATTGTACTCGGTATGGTACACTTCGAGAAACAATTTGATTAGGTCATGCGTTATTGGTTTTTCTCTGTTGAGCTGGACAAGACAATTATCTATTTTCCAGATGCAGTTCTCTGTATTGACGATGGAATCGTATGAAGCATCCGCCTGGAAGGATGAGTCCGGATGCGAATTGGTGATGATGGCGATCAAGTCATCCACGGACGGTGTTTCCGGGGAAAAGTCCAGCACATCCAACGCCAGATATGCTAGCAGTCTCTGTTGTGACATGTGTGGGGTGTTGTTGTGGTGTGTGGGGTGTGCAATTGGGGGAAAAAGTGTGTGCCTTTGTTGCAGAGAGTGCTCAGTGCTGTGTTTCCCCTTTTGGGTTGCCCGCCTGGATGAATGCAGCGGGCCGTAAAATCTTTCACTGAGGCGGGAAGCGGGAAGTGAAGAAAAGAGGGATGAGGGAGCTGAGGATGTTCACACGCTGCGTGATATGAATGGGTCCTTGGTCCTTCTCCTGCATCCTGCAGACGACTCTCCAGACTGCTTTCTGGTCCATTCCACACACGCCCACCAACCAAGCACTCCCCACTCAAGGCACACACACACAGCTCCACCTAGCCATGTCCCAGGAGTCTGCCCAACAGTTGAGTGACTCGATCCCCGGGTTGAACAACAACCGTTTGGATCACACCGCCGATGCACTATACAATCCAGAGTTAGAGAAGGCTGCCGATTCAGAATCCAATATCCTCTCTCCATACCTCAAAAGCACCACCATCGACCATCTTGATGCCAAGGAGAACCCTCTGAACCACAGACTAAAGCTGAATCCAGAATCCAACACTCACACTCCACTGTTATCAGCCACAAATGTACCTAACAACGAAAATGACAATCAAAACATCACAGACACCGAAGAATTACGACTTGATAACGATGACTCTGTAGAAAATTCCGGACAGCAGCAACGTCAATCCGATGATGGAGATTTAGTCGATATGAATATCGACAACATAGAAAATATGAACCCACAGTCTATACCACAGCCCATCAGATACACCCCATTCCAAATTCTCGCTATTAGACGTCAATATTTCCTCAATATTCCATACCAAAGCCAGGATGGTTCTAAATTCTACTACATTGATGAGTCATGGGTGAACAAATTCCTCTATTATTCATTTGATGAAAACGATTCTGAAATAGATGAACAGATTGGCCCTGTGAAAACAGTATCTCAAGACTACTCAATTAAGGACCTTTTAATAAACTGTTTCTTCCCTCTAGAACAATTCAAATTAGTCATGGACTGGTATACTATTGAACATGGGAACCAAATAGTGGAAAGAGAACTAATCTATTCCAGGAAAACTAATCAATGTATGCTCGATCTGGATCCCGTAATCATCACTCCTCACATATTTTGCAACAATGCATCCCAAGTTAATAGATTCAATCAGATTCAAAATAGAAATTCTTCACCGATACGGATTTCTGATACTAGAACAGTCCACCAGTTCTATCATGCCATTATGGAGTTCTTTGATATAGATCAACTAAGTTTATCTCAAGTGAGAATCTGGCGGATTGAATTTGAATCTTCTGGTAGTCCATTAGTGTTAATTCCATCAACATTAAAATATATCAAAAGAAAGCAACAGATTTATAAGAAGAAATCAAAGACACTCCACGAAAAACATATTACCTCCGGTGATTATATGATTGAAATCAAACAACCAGACGGAATATTTTTTCTTGACATTGAATCGCATGTTTTGCCCGGATCTGGCCTAGTTGGTTTAAACAACTTGGGTAATACATGCTATATGAATTCCGCATTACAATGTCTGGTACATATTCCGGAATTAAATTCATACTTCCTGTATCATTTTTTTGAAAATGAAATTAATAAAGAAAATGCCTTAGGTAATAAAGGTAAAGTCGCAATGGCTTTTGGCAGCTTAGTTTCATTTTTGTTTGATAATAGATTTGCTGGAAATCAATCGAGTTTTTCACCTAAAGATTTCAAATACACAATTGGACATTTCAATTCGTTATTTGCAGATTATCGCCAACAAGATTCTCAAGAATTCATTGCATATTTATTAGATGGCTTACATGAAGATCTCAACAGAGTTTTACAAAAGCCATATGTGGAAAAACCAGAGCTCGAAAAAGGTAAAGAAAACGATATGGAAGCAATCAAGGATCTAGCAGAGAAATGTTGGGAAGCTCACAAGATGAGAAACAACTCCATTATTGTGGACTTATTTGTCTCATTATACAAATCCACATTGATGTGTCCAATTTGCAACAATGTCAGTATTACATTTGATCCATATAATGATTTGACCTTACCTTTACCAATAACCAAGAAATGGACTCATAAGTTGAATATTCTTCCTGCGCAAGGCCCACCCATTGTCTTAGAAGCTCAATTGAATAAAAATGAAACATACAACGATTTAAAGAATTTTGTTTCTAAATATATGAACATCCTGGTGAATGATTTAATTGGTGTTGAAATTGACAAGTATGCCATCTATAAAAATTACGAAGATCCATCATCTGATGCTAGATATTTACCAATCTCAGAATTAATTTTACCAGAAGAGGAAGTGTGGTTTTATGAAGTGAAACATTCCAAGATACATACAGTCTTTCCTGTTTATAGCACTGTTGTTAGTGGTAACTACAAGAAAAATTTTGGTTTACCATTTTTCATTTCACTTTCTGATGAAGAAAGATATTCGTTTGGCCTGATTCAAAAGAAGATGTTTGAAAAATATCACCAATTGAGTACATCTAATATATTCACAAAACTAGATGATGTTAAGTATGGTGAATACAAGAATGCAGATTTCCCAGGTATTGATTTATTTTTCAAGTATTTCGATGTGGATCCTAAATCAAGAGGTCCGTTAACTGCTGTTGAGTCAAATAATGGTATGAGTGATAACGATGACTTCGATGCTAAATCAGACATTTCATATGCATCTCCGAAATATTCCTTAGAGTCTATATATACCTCGAAATTGATGGACTCTTCACATGAAAAATCGTACTTTTCTCGTCATCATTATTCACGTCATACACCAACACTGAAATTACGACCAACATCAGAAGCCACAATGTGGTTCCCGGAGAATGTCAACACACTTGTCAGATCGGATTTACCAATATTAACAGATAATATTGATGCTGCAAAGAAGTCTTATTATTTCTATTCTGAGGATAATTTAAAACTTCTCCAAGAACACTTTACTGATCTAGAAAATAAAAGCAAATCAGAGAATAACGGTGGTAATATCAGCAGCAGTGAAGATGAAGATGATTACGATGCTGAAGAAAATAAAAAGATACAACAAGATGCCAACAACTCGATGAACGACATTTCAGAAGACTCTGAGGTAGAAAATGAAGATATCGAACCCAAGTTAGATGCCAAGCTTCAGTCTTCCGTGTCATTAAATGAAAAGGATGATGGCTACTTTACAGCTCCTGAAGCATTAGATGATAATAATATTACACTTGCACCGCCTCCTATTAATGTTGGTTTAGCTAACAAGAATGTATCTCCATCAGAATCATCCACTCAATCATCAGTTCCAGTTTCATCTGCATCTTCTCCCTCCATCCCATTTTCCACATCACCTTCAATTACAAAGGAAGTCAGTAGTGTTACTAACGAGCCAATTGCCGAAAAGAAACCATTAATCTTACCACAAATGGCCATCGTTAATGAATTCAATGAAACATCTTTTGAACTCTGCTTCTGTAGTAGTGATGCTACTGAAGAAGATGGTGGTGTTGAAACATGGACCAAGCCTGAGGTTTTGGTCAATGAAGAATTAGAGCGTGAGAGACAAGAAACATTGGAAAAGTCAAAGAAACCAGTTACCGTGTATGATTGTTTAGATATGTTCTCCAAACCAGAAACATTAGGTCAAGATGACCTCTGGTACTGTCCACAATGTAAAGAACACAGACAAGCTACGAAAAAAATTGAGCTTTGGTCGGCACCGGACATTCTCACTATCCATTTGAAGAGATTTGAAAGCACTCAGAGTTTCAGTGATAAGATTGACATCACCGTCGATTTCCCAATTGAAGGTCTTGATTTAACTAAATATGTTGCCGATAAAGATGGCGACCATATCTATGATTTATTTGCCGTTGATAATCATTATGGTGGTTTAGGTGGTGGTCATTATACTGCTTATGTGAGAAACTTTGTTGATGACAAATGGTACTATTTCAATGATTCCAGAGTGTCTTCAGTTTCGGATCCAAGAGAATCTATCAAGGGTAGTGCGTATTTGTTATTCTATCGGAAGAGAAGCGACAATCCATTAGGTGGCGAATATATTCAAAACATGATGGTTGACATTCAAAAGAAGTGTGATGAGTTAAGAAAGAAATTGGATGAATTCCAAGTTGAACATGTTTCCAACACGTCCATATCTGAAGCCAGTGATGAAGAAATGCACGTTTCTGAAAACTCAACATCTCCACCACCATATTCTAGTTATGAACATGAACAGTCAGGTAATGATGGCGGTGCTACTAGAAAGGGCGATGTTGTTAATGGTGTCATTGATGAAGATACAGACAATGATATGGATATCGATGATGGTAACAAGAGACGCAAGCTGGGTAATTTTTCTACTGCGGAAAAATCTATTACAGTTAGTGCAGACACTGTTGGTAATGGTACCAATTCTGACTCGAATCCAGAAGGAGAAGATGATGCTGGACCAGATTTGGATATGTTGACTAATTAATATGATTGTATAGTTCTGTATAGTACCTTCTATGTATTTAAAATTTTGCTATAGTATAGAAACCACAAGAAAGACACCAATTATTTCCTAATTGAGAAAATTTTGAAATTTTGTATGCACGCACTTTTGTGTGCACAGTGTGAGAATCATGAAAATTTTATTGCTTAGTGTTGGATTAGCAAATGATGCAGCTTGTTCCGTGTGTTTTTCTGCATTTACACCTCCAGACCACATCAAATACAAGCGACAATATGAGTGAGAATACAGAGAACGTGCAGTTGAAGGCGGCTATCTTTTCGCCATCCGAATTAGCATTGATTGCCCCAGATATCACATTGGCTAAATATATCGAAGCTGGATACAGACCATCATTACGCCGATTTAACGAGTTTAAGCCTGTCATTATTTCCACTGCGGGCATTTCCAGATATGACACATCCTCTGGAGACAGCCAGTTGAATGAACTCACCACTGTTATTGGATCATCATCCATCAAGTGTGGTGGTACTTCTACTATCTGTACAATCAGTGCAGGTTTAGTTGAAGATGATTTTGAAGCAGTTAATGATTACAGAATGAGATTAGATGCCGACATCATCGTTGGAGAAGACAAAGATGAAGAAGGCGAAGAAGTTGATAATGTTCTCGGTGGAAGTTTGATTAACTCCAACGGTGCCGTTTACCCAGTTGTTGAAATTGCAAAGGGTGTTACTGGTCCACCAGGTGATGAAGAAATCGGATTAGGTGAAAAATTATACGAAACTATATTGCATTCTGGATTGATCGACAGAGAAGACCTGAAGGTCGATGTTGGATTAAAGAGTATAGATGAAGATGGAAATGAAATCATATTGAGAGGTGATGATGTTGGTACTATCAAGAAGAACTTCAGTTTTGTGATATATGCGAGAATACAAGTGTTTGGTAGAACCGGTCCATTATTTGATCAATGTTATGCATCCTTAGTGAAAGCATTAAGCGATACCAAGTTACCAGATGTGTACTTGAACGAAAGAGAAAGTAATTTAAGAAATAAATCAGGTAAGAGAAATGCAAATATAAACATTCAAAGTTATGATTTAGTATGTGATCCAGTCAGATACAGAGACTTGAAATTAAGAAAAGATAGAATATGCTGGTCCAGTACATTTGGTATTGTCGATATGATAACGCCAAGCATGGATGCTGACGGTGACGCAGAGATGTCTACACAAGTTGAAGAAGAGAAAAGTATAATATTAACTGATCTAGAAGGCGAAGCAGAAAATAACCTCTCTAAAAGAATCAGTGCATTAAGCAATGGGGATGGTTCATTTGCTAGTATAACCATCCAAAAGGGTGATGGTGCTAAGATCACTACAGACATCATCAAGCAAGCATTGCACCTTTCCGAAGTTAGAGCTAAGGATATGATCCAAAAGTTCTAATCGGCACACCATTTTATAACCACTGTAAGTTTAGTTCAAAAAATAATCATTTTTTTATCTTAATGTAATTACATAGTAATACTTATACAATCGTAATAATGAGCACACGTTTTGTGTGACACTTATATCTGTTTTTTTGTTTGTTTGTTTGTTTGTTATATCATGTTCGTGGTTTATTTGGTATATCCTTCTTATTTCTTTTCAGACTTGAAACGTCTTCTGGTAGTTGGTAATGGGGAACCAGTGTTAGAGTCGAAGTTTTCTTGTAATGTTTGCTTGTCCAATAAGACGTATTCGTTAACCTTTGCAGCAACACCACCCTTGACTCTTTGGACAACCTTGGACTTCTTGGACTTCTTTCTGTAGACTTCGATGTAGAAGGCGATGAATAAGAATAAGT
>JAJMLU010000412.1:113243-125471 GCA_030569835.1 Pichia sp. NRRL Y-27261
AATGATGGAGCAACCGGAGAAGGTAGCGACTGGAGTACCAGAACAAGTCAAGTTACCTGTGTACTTAGGATTGTAGCCAGACATGACCTTAATGTAGACAGCAAAGTAGATGAAACTCAAATCAATGAGGAATTGGATAATTTGGAATCTGGTAACCCATTCTTTCCACCAAACTCTGATACCTCTAGCAGCGAGGAAGTAGTACCAGTACATGACGACATGGACGAATAAGTTGAGGGAGATAGGAACCCATGAGATTGGAGTGGTACCCATCAATTGGGTGTAACATAATAAAGCAGTTGCACCATGGTGGTATGTGTGTAAAAATGTTAATTTCTTTTGTTTTAAGACTAAGAAAACAGTATCAATGAATTCAACATATTTGGTTAAGTAGTTCATGTAGTAGAGAACAACCATCTTTTGGGTCCAAGCGTTTTCATCACAAATGGCGTAGAAAAGACCATGGTAGTAGATTTGAGGAATGAGCTGTTCGACAAGTGAGAGGAACAAGATCAAGGAGAGTGATGTTAAAAATAAGTTGTGGAGTTGGAAGATACCGTTGAGGACAAATGGACGGACGTTGAGTTTCTTCAGTAAGAAGTTACCACCGAAGATGACGGTGTAGTAGATAGCGATGGCTGGGAAGACTTGGTATGGAGAGGATAAGAAAGTCTTGTTTGGGATAAACTCGAATTCGGACATAATGAATTTACCGTTTGAGAGAACGGCGAAGAGTTGCTCGACATATGGGAAGAGCTCGATACCGAACGGGTGGTCGATGCAGGGTAGGGGGATGCTAGAAGACATGGATGTGTTGTTGTCTGTGGAGAGAGACGGGAGGAAGAAGAAGAAGAGAGCAGGAGCAGGGAAGAGAGCAGAAGAGGAGCATGTGCAGAAGAGCATGTCCACTCTATACGTGCTTACAGTATGTCGAGCAGAGCAGCGAGTACTCGAGGAATTTCAACATGTCAACAAACGACACGTTTTTTTGCTTGTTTTTCCTTTTTCTTTTTTCAAATTTTCTGATTTTCCCCACCGAGCGCCGAGCGGGGCACCCGTCCTGGCCGCTGACGTAAGCACCGAGCGCCGACATGTTGATAGCTGATAGTCGTCTGGAGGCTGGAGACCGTCGTTGGACAACAGACCATGTTTCTCTGCCCAAAGACGTCTCGGCACACAACACACACACATATGCAGTCACATCCAGACTTCGACAGGACTCGCATGTCCAGCACGGCGTCCCAGACCACGTCGGACGCTCTTGAGGCCCTCTCGGAGAGCCCATCGGCTCTCGTCTGGACACTCACCTTCGTTGCCTCAATCTCGGGTTTCCTCTTCGGGTACGACACAGGATACATCTCCTCTGTGCTAGTCTCCATCGGCACAGACCTCGGCGGCTCGGAGTTGACAATCAAGGAAAGAGAATACGTCTCTTCTGCTACTTCGTTCGGTGCACTCATAGCATCCCTCTTTGCCGGTATATTAGCCGATATCATTGGCCGGAAGTACACCGTCATGTTTTGCGATTTACTCTTCATTATCGGTGCAGGGATCCAATATCTCACATACAGCGTGGATGAAATGATCATTGGCAGATTGATCATGGGGTTCGGTGTAGGTTTCGGTTCTTTATGCGCACCGTTATACATTTCAGAGTTATCACCCAGTAAATTCAGAGGAAGATTAGTGACGATCAACTGTTTAGCCATTACAGGTGGACAATTGATTGCATACGCCATCGGTGCGATATTCAGCAATTTGGAACACGGTTGGAGAATTATAGTTCTACTGTCAATGCTACCATGTCTAGTGCAATTCGTTTTTATTTGGTTCCTACCGGACACCCCAAGATATTTAATGATGAAGGACAGATATAATGATGCAGTATCTGTCCTCAAGAGGATTCATCCTAATGCATCGGATTCATTGATTCACTCCAATGTTGAAGAATTACAACAACTCAATATGTTATGGAATACAAATGACAACACCTTACAAAAACTAAAGTCTTCGTGGATCGAACTATTCTCTGTTTCTTCAAATAAGAGATCGTTGATCATCGCATGCGGGTTACAAGCAATCCAGCAATTTGTCGGTTTCAATGCATTGATGTACTTCTCCTCCTCGATTTTCGAAATGGTGGGCTTTGAAAACTCCACTTTGGTTAGTTGTTTTATCGCAGGCACGAATTTCTTCACTACAATTATCGCCTTGCTGATCATCGATAAAGTCGGAAGGAGAAGAATATTGCTCTACTCCATTCCATTATTATTCGGGTCTCAAGTGTTGTGTGCATTGGCGTTTGGAAACATCGACATCAGTGTCACTGCTGTGGATTCACCTACGATTTGGAAATACATCTTGCTAGTCTCCCTTATCATGTTCGTCATGTTCTACTCGATCGGATTAGGAAACGTGCCATGGCAACAGAGTGAACTTTTCCCACAGAAGGTGCGTGGTCTTGGATCCTCACTCTCCACAGCCACGAACTGGTTTGGTTCCATGTTGTTGTCGTTCTGTTTCTTGACGCTAATGGACACCATCAGTCCATCATTAACATTCATGTTATTTGCATTTAATACCTTCCTTGCATTTGTCTTCGTTTATTATCTATACCCCGAATTGAGTGGCTTGCAATTGGAACAAGTCCAGCATCTATTATGCGACGGATTCAACGTTTCGAAAAGTATGAGTCTTCACAAGGAATACCAGGGATACCAATTGCTAAACCAAAATTAAACTACGCTTACGTTTGTAAATTTATAGATCTTTCATTTTTTTAAAAAAATCTACTATAATGCGAAATATATGATGTAAAACATTAAAGCTAGAAGTAAACAAGATAGCACTAAAAGTGTAGAAAAAAGTAATAAAATAGTAAAAAAGTGAACATTAAAAGACTTCAGAGGGGAAATAAAATAAAACTGTTTATAAGGAAAGAAGTAAACTGTGAACTAAAAAAAGGTGTTTATTAAAGAGGGGGGGAAGAAAAGCATTAAAATTAATATTATAGAACCGTGTTGTTTAACGTGGCATTATTTGTGACAAATCGACATTTTGAAATTTATTGTTCTTTTTATTATGACTTGGTGGTGTGGATGGAGCATTATACCCGTCATAATCTGAGTAATAATTGTTGCTGTGGTTATTGTTAAAACTGAATTGGCCAACCTTTGGTGACGCTTGTGGGGAATAGTTTCCGTATCTTTGTGAGTTGGAGTAATTGTTATTATTTGCCGGATGCTGGACAGTTCCATGTGGTGGGTATTGCTGTTGAGGGTATAATAATTGCTGTGTTTGTTGCATGACCTTTTGTTGATTTATTGCTCTTGAATGGTACTGTGGGTTTAAGTTTCTATGTTGGTAATTCTGCGGAGATTGAGCAAAATGGAACTGGTTAGCAGATGGTGAAGTCATTCCACGTTTTGCATAGGCATTATTCGAACCGTTATAGTAATATGATTGCTGTGGTTGTGGCTGTGGTTGTGAATAATATTGTGGAGCCGTGAAATGATGTGGTTGTTGCTGTTGTGCGTATATTGGCTGTGGTGAGTGTTGTTGGTAATAATCTGGTTGCACAGGAGGTTGTATTGGTTGATTTGGATAATTTCTGAAGTGGTCATTTTGATTAGTGTATTGTGGATTAGAATTCAAAGGTGTAGAAACAACAGGGGGCTGTTCATCTTGATAGGATGGTTTAGCAAGAGGTTCAGGGTGTGGTGGCAATGGAGCGTTTGGGGTAGGGCTTTGCTTAACACTAGGGTTTCTCTTGATTGGAACAGAAGCAGATCTCATCAAAGTATCGTTGATATTTTTTGCCATTTCCGAATCGACAGAATTTAAAGTACAATCGCCAGCGGCAACAGATTGGGCATGTTGATGTTGTGGTTGATAAGGTTCAGGAGAAAGTGCCGGAGTTGTTCTGTGTAAATTGCTACCTGAATGGTTTCTTGCGTGACCTCCAATTTTTGGAACTTCATCTTCACTTCTATTCTTACCTAAGAATGATTCATTAATCGAATCTGCTCTGAAGGAGGTATTTGACAATGTTGAATGAGTATGATTATGATTCGAACGCATAAACATTTTTGGTGTTGATTCCATTGAATAACCAGGGGTAGCGACGTAAGTTTCAGGGGAATTAGAAGGGGTTGTATCGAACACAGCTCTTGTTGGTGTATTTGGAACAAACGAAAATTCATCATTGTCTTGGTTAATTGTGATTGGATCGGAATAGTTGTTAATGTATTGATCTTCAATATCATCGTCAGTTTCATTTTCAGACTGAGACTCAAAACTAGAAATACTTGAATTGGCATCGCGTAGCAAACTATCCAAATGGATCGACTTCACACTTGATCTGTGAACAACATGGGAAGCATTCTGTTGAACAGTGTTGATTTTCTTACCCATTTCCAAGGCTTTGTTAACAGCTGACTTCTGAGAATTTTTCTTCTTTGTGTCACCAAGGACAGATTTCAAATACTTGAATTTTGATGCAGGTAACATGTTGCTTGAATTTGTGCTTGCACTGACATCGGAGTACGAACTTGTGTTTGCCTTCGAGCTATTTTCTGAATGTAATGTATTCACCGAGCCGATACTTGTATCTGGGTCGTTCAATGGGAGTGAAACTTCAGATCTCCCTGTGTCATCCCATTCATTATCAGCCAATTTCAATTTATCTAATAAACCACCTGTAGTCGATACAGAATCTGATGAAATTGCACTCACGACACTCAGTCGTTTGTTGTAGATGTCGCCACGTTTCTGTCTTGCGGCTTCCTGTTCTATCCTGGAAAGCGGAGAGTTAAAGCTTCGATTGGCAGACATGCTGACGTGCTGTTGTTGTTTGTTTATGTTTCTGTGTGTTTCTAATTTGGGCACTTTGTAGGGCGGTTTAACTGTGTAAAGACGACGCCACTGGAAGTCTGTGGTACGGTCTGTCTGTTGTGTCTATCGGCACAGTGTCCCTGTGTGTTTTAGTTTGGCGAGAGGGTGCTTGGTGGGGCGGGGAGGAAGAAAGAAAGACCCCCAAACCTGAGCCAGAGAGGTACACGGTGTCTGTTAATATAGCATCTCCAACGTCTGCACCTGGCTGGAAGATCAAAACATTGCCAGCGATTCTGCCGTTGCTGCGTGCACGTAAAAATAGAAAATAGCACACACCACCCCTGCACAGCCATGTTATCAAAAAAATTTGATGTGCGGTCACGTGACTCTTACGTCATCATGAGACAGAGACGATGATGAAGATGGCTAGCTATCTTTAATGCTACTCTATTAGGAATGTGTTCTTTCTATACAGGGTTACTTACTTATCTACTTACACACATCGATGCACTTAGTACTTGTACTCCACCTTGTAGTTTTCTTCGAAGAGTGGTCTCTTTTCTGGTAATTCGATCTTGCCCTTGGCTTCCATGGTTCTCATTTGGATGATTTCCAAGAGGTCACAGAGAATGTTACAGATTGGCGTTGGGATGCCCTTTTCCTTGGCGATATCGAGAGCGGTACCTAAGATGACCTTGTATTCAGTGTATTGGCCCTTTCTGATGTCGACTAACATGGAAGGTGGGTACCATTCACCATCGTCAGATCTGATCATATTTTCCATGATGTCTTCTGGTAAATCAACACCGTCAGCCTTGGCAGTGACAAATATTTCCTTCATTGCTGGTCTGACGATGGAGTCCATACCACCAAACAATTCTAATCTACCAACGTCAACGTTGGTGATTGCACAGGTGGTGTTGATAGCACCGTTATAGATTAACTTTCTCCATCTGATGTATTTCACGTTTTCGTCATATTTAGCTTTGTTGAATTCGTTGTAGTATAATTGTTGGAATGCCTTGGCCTTTGCGATTTGAGATTCTGCGGAGACGTTAGGGTTAATGAATGGACCGAAGGAAACAGCATCGACACCGACGTGCTTGACGGTGGTACCGTATAAAGTACTTGAGATCATGGTGACACCGGAGATAACGGTGGCATCTGGGAATGCCTTGAACATGGATCTTTCGATACCAACACCGTTTTCTAAAAGAACAACAGCGGTATCCTTGGTGTATGCATCTTTGATGATTTCTTCAACTGGAGAGACATCAGGAATGTTTTTAGTGGTAATGACGATATAATCGAAAGGACCTTGTTCCTTCATGGCTTCAGCAGCAGACTTGTAGACATGTGTTGGGACGAAGTTTTCGACCTTACCATAGTCACAGGATTCAATGGTGAAACCGTCTTTCTTCAAAACGTCGTATGCAGATCTCGCAACTGCGGTAACGGAGGCACCGTTGGCTTGTAAAGTGTATGCTGCAATGGAACCGACACCACCAACACCGATAAGAAGAACTTTTGGAGCCATTGTGTATGTATAATGTGTATGTATGTGCTGTACTAGCTGGTAACTGGAATAGTTGTCGACGAAGAAGACGAAAGGAAGGATCTTCTGCAGTGCTTGTGTGAAGAACCGGGGACACCTCTGCTTAAATACCGGCCTCGATCTCTGTCGGTTCTCCCGTCTGCCATTATTGACGGATTTCCTCGGAATGTGCACCGCTTTCGGAAAGACGCGCCACATCCAGCCTGCACCGGGGCTCTGCTCGGTAAAGGCGACGCTGGCCGTACTGGCCCCATGGGGCTGCTGGAGTCGGCTGTGGAAGCTGGACGGCCGGTGGCAGAGCTTCGGACTTCCACGGGCTGGTCCTTATCGATGTGATAAGAGGTTGAAAATGGAAAAGAATCATGTAATGTATATAGAGGAGAAATAAAAGATTGCAAATAAATAATGGATACTGGAAAACAATATAGATTACATTTTACACCACACATCAATCCAAGAACTTGATTTTGTACTTGTCTTCGGCAGTTGGTCTTCTCTCAGGAAGAACAAAACGGCCGTTGGCTTCCATGAGTCTGTACTGGATCATCTTCAACAAGTTATTCAAAACAACCAAGGTTGGAACTTCAACACCCTTCTTCTTAGCAATCTTGACAACGTTACCGATAATGACAATGTGTTCGATATAAGTACCATTACGAACATCGATAAGCATGGATGGAGGGTAGTAGACACCGTCTGCACCTCTGATCATGTCATCCGGTAAGGTTTCCGGCAAGTCGATACCTTCAGCTTTAGCAACAGCCATAACTTCATGCATTGCAGGTCTTAAAACTGTGTCGGCACCGCCGAACAGTTCCACTCTACCACTGTCCAAGTTGACAATGGCACATGTGGTGTTGATACAGGTGTTATAAACCAACTTTCTCCATCTGGTCAACTTGACGTTTTCTTCGTATTCTGCCTTGTTGTTTGGATTGGAGTACAGGTTGAAAAATTCCTTACACTTGTCAATTTGGTATTGCTTGTCAATGTTGTAGTTGATGAAAGGACCGAACTTAATATCGTCGGTGGCGACATGTCTGACGGTGGTATCATACAATGTGGTACCGATTAAGGTAACACCAGATAAAACACAAGCCTTGGGAAATCTCTTATAAATTGGGATTTCGGTGTTGATACCGTTTTGAATCAAGACAACAGTGGTACCTTCTCTGTAACAATCGTCCAACATATCGACAACCGGTGCGATATCTGGAATGTTCTTAGTGGTGATGATGATGTAGTCAAAAGGACCGTACTTTTCAACACCTTCGGCACTGGTTAGAACAACGTGGGATGGGATATAGCTTTCAACAACACCATAGTCACACGATTCGATTCTGTAACCCTTCTCTGCCATTTGCGTGAAAGTGGAAGGTCTGGCGACAGCAGTGACTTCTGCTCTACCTAAATGTTCTAGCGTATATGAGACAATGGTACCAACACCTCCGAAACCAATGAGGAGGATCTTTGGTTTTGGTTTGGTGGCATCTATTGCTGGGGTTTCTGGTGTTTCTTGTGGGGCAGACATGGCTAGCAATCTGGATAATGGGGCCTCTTCAAGATGGTCCCGTGAGCAGTGGACTCAATTGCAAGTATAGCAACCTTCCAGACGAGGGGAACGTGCTGCTTAAATAGAGATCTGAACCTGGACAGTAGAGGCATCAGCTTACTCCACATTGTAGCCGATTTAATTTTCCGAAAACAGGGCTGTGCAGCCGAGATCCCCAATGCGGTAACTGCGGGCGCATCTCCTGACGGAGGTTTCCCTTTATTCTCTTCAATCTTCTCTCCTTTCCTCCAACGTCCACCGTTCACCAGGTTATGTCCCAGTTGCTGGGGTGTCAGATGGTGTCTCAATGTATACGGGTCCGATTGGGGGATCGGGTTGGAACTGGGAGCGATATCGATCCCGATCGGGATGGATCAGCGTAGACATATCGAAAGCATTTTATTTACATACAGTTACTTAACTTACATACGGAGACGCTATAGACCCTTTGCTAAACTTCCCGTTCCTGGTCCGCCACCGATCGGAGAACCAGTGTTGGCGACAACGGGCGTGGAGGAGCTACCAAGCATGCTCAACGTCAAAATCATCACTAACAAGTGTAAACTCAAGCAGTATCCAACGAACAACCATCTCGTCACGTTCGTGCTCAAGATCGTTCTCGTCACTTGGATAAATATACGTTCCCATGGAGTAATCTTGGAGTTGATTCTCTTGGTTTCCATTATACGGAATTGTTCAATTGGGTGCAGATCATTTTCATATTCGGATCTATACTTGTTTTCAATATCACCTCCGACTTGAATACCATTGTTCTTGGCGGTTTGATGGTGTTCCAAGAACCGTATCTTTTCGTAAAGTTCACGGTTGTCGGTCTTCAATGAATTGATTTCTCTCTTCAATTCTATGGTCTTACCAAACTGTTTCTTGTTTTCATCTTCCAACTCCTTATTTCTGGTTCTGAATCTATCTCTCTGTTGGGTGATGATAGGTAATAGTGAAACGTCAGCACCATTGTTAACGATTAAAGTGGAGTTGGCAACATCGCCACCGGCAATAGATGCAGCTGGTGAAACCTTACCTCTACTGAGACTGGTTTGACTGCCTGCAACTGAGGAAATCATAGACATGGTTTCCCATCTATCGTTGTTAGTGTTACCACTGTTATTATCGAAATTCATCAAATCTGTTTCAAGTCTAGAGTTTGCATCCTTTAATTTGGTGAATTCGTCATCGTATTGAGCAATCTTCGTAGTTAATTCTGCTAACTTCTTGGCCTTTTCTTCATTTTCTCTTCTCAATTCAGTTAAATCGTTATTCAACTTCTTGTTTCTTTGCACAATAGCAGACTCGAGTTTGGAAACGTTACCACCGCCGATATCAGATTGGGCATTCTCGTCACTATCTTCATCGTCACCGAATTGGATTTGCTTCAGAATATCCAACTCCTTCTTAACATCTTCATAATTGGCAGCGATATCCTTGAACTTCTTCAATTCGCTAATTTCTTCAGTGAATTGTTTAGAGTCTCTGGAGAAATTGGTCTTTAAAGCATCGATCTCACTTCTCAATGTCTTACTTTCCTTTCTTTCGTATTCTAATTTGGCAATTAACAAAGAGTTTTCACCTTCAAGATTGCTTATTTGCTTACTATCTTCCTTCTTTGTCTTTTGGATTTCAATGGCAATATTGGAGTTAGACAAACTGACTTCACGTCTCAATTCTTCATTTCTCTTTTCTAAAGACTTGATTCTCTTTTGGGAAGTTTCGAAATCGTTTCTCAAGTTTTCAAGTTCGACAGAATTGACATTGGATTCGGTAGTTTTGACAGCTTCAGCATCAGCCGGAACATCGTCGTCTTCGTCGTCGTCTTCGCCTAATGCTGCACTCTTCTTCTTGAGCTTCAACTTGAGCATCTTTTCGTTCAATTCGTGTTCTTGGATTTGCTTTCTCAATGCATCTATTTGTAAAACCTTGTCCTTTTCGTCCTTTTGCCAATTGGCTTCCTTTTCTTCAAGTAAAGATTGCCATTCGTTCTCTTTGGCCTTGATTTCGGCCTCGTTGATGGCCTTCATCTGAGATTCTGTCTTTTCGATTTGTTCTTTCAACTTGTCATAATCAGCCAATTTGAGTAACTTTTCTTCTAAAACTCTGTTTTCTTCCTTGACTTTATCGAGTTCTGTACCAGTGGCAATATTTTCCAAACTGGACTTCAATAATGGCTTTGGATCAGGAGCTTCAGCAATCGATCTGTAAACTTTGAAAAATAAAGTTTCGACAGTTTTGTTCTTCTTGTTCATCGAATCAATGACATTTTGATACGATTTCAACAATTGGTTGAATTGGGAGACCTTGTCGGTATCCTCGAGTTTCTTGAAGTCCTTAGTTGCCGTAGCCAACTCCTTTCTGTCCAGCAACGATTCCTTCTGGTAGTTCTGGATTTCCAAAGCCTTAGCATCCAACTCCTTCTGGAGACTGGATAGATCAATGGCAGACCATGAGTTCAACGCCTTTTCGAAGAGGGCGGTCGAATCAAGTACGGTCTGTGTATCTATGCTTGCTAGTTCCGCTGTCGCCATTGTGTGTCTGCGTGTTGGGGTGTGGTGGTGGGTAGAGTTCCCCTCTGCAGCAGCAAAGCAAGGTACACCATCTCCCTGATGATCAACACATCAGAAAAAGACGACGGCAACACGTAACAAACAATTTGCTAGCTGGCGGAGCGTCGCTCGCGGGCAGCTCCCGGCTGGAAGCTGGAAGCTGGAACCTTCCAATTGCATTGCTGTCGGGGCTGATACAGGTGCTCCCTTTCCGGGCATTATTTATTGCACAGACCCCACACAGCAATTTGTGGAGACTAGGTCGAATCCACCCTGATCGGTAGATGGAGTGGGTGTGAATGTTCTTGTTGTTTGCGTTGAGACTGCAAGAAGGAACATACTCGTTTGACTCGACAGGTATTCTGGGTTGGCATTCCTGGCTTGGCATTCCTGGCTTGTCTTCTGATCGGCGGTCTGTTTCCGGCCACTATGGACGGAGATTCTGTCTTCTGAGTGGATATGTATAATCTGGAGAACTGTAATACCAGCGACCTTCTTTGCTTTAGTTTCGTTTCTCTTCTGTAGACTTGTCATTGCTTATCGAATCCGCCTGTTTCCATCTTAAAGTAGTGGAAGTCCAGTTGTGTGTGGGCTTACGTAAGCTCACCACATTTTTGTGCTCAGCGCTCAGCTTTTCATCCCAGGCGAATTGTTTGCCTCATGGTTTTTTTTCCTAGGATTCCATCTCTGTATCTTCTTTTCGTTAACCTCTGCACATTTATGGTTTCCCTTGAAACAACACACAGGAGCACATCCAATTGAGGTATTGGAAACAGATATGCCTCCGCCACCGAACAGACCCCCAAAGAGGCCCTCAGCAGGACCTCCACCTCCACCTCCAGCATCCAAATCTGCAACAACAACCACATCAAATGATAATGCTGAACCAGCTAGAAAGAAGGTGAAACTCCCACCGCCACCTCCTCCACCTTCAGTGGGACGACAACCAGTACCTCCACCTCCATCTGCAAGAATGAACGCTCCACCTCCACCTTCCAAGTCACGTTCATCGGCTCCACCACCTCCTCCGCCATCATCATCTAACACGACTCCAGCGCAAGGTAAAGGAATCGATCCGGATATTCTCAAGGCTAGATCACAAAGATGGTTAGATTCGCAAAAGCATAGATTCACACAGAAGAAAGTCCAAAACGGTTCGAAGGTTCACAATGTCAAGTTCGAAATGCCACCTGAGCACATTCGTAAGATCATGAATATTCAAGGTGATTTATCTTCAAAGTCATTCGATAAAGAGAAACATGCCATGTTAGGTGCTCTTAAGTATATGCCACATGCACTTCTGAAACTACTTGAAAACATGCCACAACCTTGGGAAACTGAGAAGGAAGTCAAGATCCTGTATCATACAGGTGGTGCCATCACATTTGTCAACGAGATACCTAGAGTTATAGAACCTGTCTATAAGACCCAATGGGCAACATCGTGGATTCAAATGAGAAGAGAAAAGCGTGATCGTAAGAACTTCAGAAGAATGAAATTCCCACCATTCGACGACGAAGAACCATTCATGGACTATACGAAACAGATAACAACCATCGATTCATTACAAGGAATACAGCTAGATTTAGATCCAATGGAAGATGAAGCAGTTATAGATTGGTTATACGACGACAAACCACTTATAGATGACCCAGAGTTTGTTAATGGAGAATCATACAAGAAATGGAATTTGAAAGTCAATATGAGAGCTAATTTACACAGATTATCAACAC
>JAJMLU010000412.1:125481-146315 GCA_030569835.1 Pichia sp. NRRL Y-27261
AGGTCCAAAGTTTGAACCTCTATACAAGGATGAAGCCCCAGAAACAGAAGACTTCAACGAATTCAATGCTTTAGACAGAATTATCTTCCGTAACCCAGTTAGATCGGAATACAGAGTTGCATTCCCATATTTATACAATTCACTCGTCAGATCAGTGTCTATCCCAACATATCATTCCCCACCTATTTTATTCACTAAGTCTGAAAATCCAGAAACACCAGTATTCCATTTCAATTCGGCATATAACCAAATCAGACCAAAGACAGATATAACTAATTCCTATGAATTGATCGATTTTGATTCAGAAACTGGACAAATGCTTAATGATTTCGGCGAAATTGATGATGTTTCATTTGATCTCCCTGATACTTTTGAACCATTCTTTGAAGATGACGAGTTAGCTTCATCACCAGACAGTTATCAAACGTTTGAATTATATTGGACATCCTATCCGTTCAATACAAGAAACGGTAACATGGTCAGAGCTGAAGATGTTTCATTAATTAAAAATTGGTATCTACAGCAACCTCCATCCGATGAACGTGTTAAGGTGAAAATTTCACACCAGAAATTACTTAAGAATCATGTTTTGAATGAATTGAAGAAGGAAAAATCACCATCGAATGAATCCACACCAAAGTTATTAAAGGCATTGAAAGGTACTAAGTTCTTCCAAGAGACATCATTAGATTGGGTTGAAGCAGGTATTCAAGTCTGTAAGCAAGGTCATAATATGCTCAATTTGTTAATTCACAGAAGAGGTTTGACTTATCTTCATTTGGACTACAATTTTAATTTGAAGCCAACAAAGACATTGACTACTAAGGAACGTAAGAAGTCTAGATTTGGTAATGCATTCCATTTAATCAGAGAAATCTTGAGAATGATCAAAATGATTGTTGATGCACATATTCAATTCAGATTGGGTAATATTGATGCTTACCAATTAGCAGATGGTTTATACTACGCAATGAATCATATGGGTCAATTAACCGGTATTTACAGATACAAGTATAAGGTCATGCATCAAATCAGAGCAATCAAGGATTTGAAACACGTTGTTTACAGTAAGTTTAACAAGATTATTGGTAAAGGTCCAGGATGTGGATTTTGGCAACCTGCATGGAGAGTTTGGATCTTCTTTATGAGAGGTATTATACCAATTTTAGAAAGATGGTTAGGTAATCTTTTGTCACGTCAATTTGAAGGTAGACAATCTAAGGAAGTCACCAAATCTATTACTAAGCAAAGAGTTGATTCATACTATGATTTAGAACTAAGAGCTGCTGTCATGAAAGATATTCTTGATATGATTCCTGAAGGTATGAAACAGAATAAATCAAAGACCATTTTACAGCATTTGAGTGAAGCATGGAGATGTTGGAAGGCAAATATCCCATGGGAAGTTCCTGGATTACCAGAACCAATTGTGAAAATCATCGAGAGATATATTAAAGCAAAGGCCGACGGTTGGATTTCTGTCGCACACTACAACCGAGAAAGAATCCAACGTGGTGGTTCAATCGAAAAGACTGTTGTCAAGAAGAACTTGGGTAGATTAACCAGATTATGGGTGAAGAATGAACAGGATAGACAATTGGAATATCAGAAGGAAGGTTCTTTTATTTCTCCTGATGAAGGTGTTGAGATTTATATGAACATGGTCAATTGGCTTGAAAGTAGAACATTTGTACCAGTTCCATTCCCACCTGTTAACTACAAGCATGATAGTAAGATTTTGATTTTGGCATTGGAAAACTTAAAGGAAGCATACCAAGGTAACAGCAGATTAAATTCCCAAGAAAGGCAAGAATTGTCCATTATTGAACAAGCATATGATAACCCACATGAATTTTTAGCTAACATCAAGAGAACTATCTTAACCCAAAGAAATTTCAAGGAAGTCAAACTTGAAATGATGGATAACTATAATCATATTTCTCCGGTTTATGATATCGAACCACTTGAAAAGATCGTTGATGCTTATTTAGATCAATATTTATGGTACGAAGCTGATAAAAGAGGTCTTTTCCCTAACTGGGTTAAACCAAATGATGCTGAAATTCCACCTTTACTTGTTTATAAATGGTGTCAAGGTATCAATAATTTGGATGATGTGTGGAACATATCAGAAGGTCAATCAAATGTTGTGTTACAAACTTCTTTAGATAAGCTTGGGGAAAAAATCGATTTCACTTTGTTGAACCAATTGTTACGTTTAATTGTCGACCCAAACATTGCTGACTATATCACTGCCAAATGTAATGTTAGTATCAATTACAAGGATATGAGTCATGTCAATCAATTTGGTTTACTTAAGGGTTTACAATTTGCATCATTCGTCTTTCAATATTATGCACTTGCCACCGATTTAATGATTTTAGGTGTAGATAGAGCATCTGAATTAGCTGGTTCTGCAATGAATCCAAATGAATTTTTAGAATTTGAAAGCTTAGAGAAACAAGTCTCCCATCCAATTCGTTTATATGTCAGATACATTGATAAGATCACCATCTTCTTTAGATTCGATAAAGAAGATTCTGATGATTTGATCGAAGATTACCTATCTGAAAATCCTGATCCTAATTTTGAACAGATTGTTGGTTATAACAATAGAAGATGCTGGCCAAGAGATTCGAGAATGAAGTTGACAAGACATGATGTTCATTTAGGTCGTGCTTGTTTCTGGGAAATTGCTAGACGTTTACCTAGATCTATTATTGATTTGAAATGGGACAATTCATTGGCTTCTGTTTATTCCAGAGATAATCCAAATTTATTATTCACTATGTGTGGTTTTGAAATTAGAATTCTTCCAAATTGCAGAACAAAGGAGAGTAAGCCATCAAAGGAAGGTGTTTGGGATTTAATCGATGAAAATACGAAAGAAATCACAGCTAAAGCGTTCTTACAAGTTACCCAAGAAGATGTTGACAAATTCAACAATACCATCAGACGTCTTTTATTGAGTGCTGGTTCTAGTCCTTTCACTAAGGTTGCATCCAAATGGAATACCGCTGTTTTATCTTTATTTGTTTACTACAGAGAAGCTATTGTTGCCACTGAATCTTTATTGGATATTTTGGTCAAATCTGAAACTAAAGTTCAAACGAAGGTCAAATTGGGATTCAACTCTAAGATGCCTTCGCGTTTCCCACCAGCAGTTTTCTACACACCAAAGGAATTGGGTGGTTTGGGTATGTTAAGTGCTTCACATATTTTGATTCCAGCATCAGATTTGAGATGGTCTAAACAAACTGATACAGGTATCACACATTTCCGTGCTGGTATGACACATGATGATGAAAGATTGATTCCAACTATTTTCAGATATATCACCACTTGGGAAAACGAATTTTTAGATTCTCAAAGGGTTTGGTCCGAATTTTCAACTAAGAGAAGTGAGGCTGAACAATTGAAGAAGAGATTAACATTTGAAGATCTTGAAGATTGTTGGGATAGAGGTTTGCCTAGAGTTAGTACATTGTTTCAAAAGGATAGACAAACGTTAGCAATTGATAAAGGTTATCGTATCCGTAAGGAATTCAAGCGTTTCATGGACACTAGAAATAATCCGTATTGGTGGTTATCTGATAGACATGATGGTAAACTATGGAACATGAATGCATATCGTACTGATGTTATCCAGGCTTTAGGTGGTATTGAAACCATTCTTGAACATACCTTATTCAAAGGTACAGGATTTGAATCTTGGGAAGGTTTGTTTTGGGAAAAGGCATCTGGTTTTGAAGATACTTTGAAATTCAAAAAGTTGACCAATGCACAAAGATCTGGTTTGTCACAAATTCCAAATAGAAGATTTACATTATGGTGGTCTCCGACTATTAATAGAGCAAACGTTTATGTTGGTTTCTTGGTTCAGTTAGATTTGACTGGTATTTTCTTACATGGTAAGATTCCTACTTTGAAGATTTCATTAATTCAAATATTTAGAGCACATTTGTGGCAAAAGATTCATGAAAGTTTGGTTGTTGATCTATGTCAAGTTTTTGATAGTCACTTGGAAGAATTACAACTTGATAATGTTTTGAAATTGCCAATTCACCCACGTAAGTCGTACAAAATGAATTCTTCAACTGCTGATATTCTATTAAACGGTGTTACTCAATTGAGTTGTTCTAAACCATCTTTGTTATTCGATTCTAATGATGATCACACTGCTATTAAATCGGATAAATACTGGATTGATGTTCAAATTAGATATGGTGATTATGATTCCCATGATATTTCTCGTTATGCAAGAGCAAAATTCTTAGATTATACCACTGATAATTCAAGTGTTTATCCATCTCAAACTGGTTTGCTTATTGCAGTTGATTTAGCTTACAATATGTATGATGCATATGGTAATTGGTTTCCGGGAATGAAGGAATTGGTTCAAAAGGCAATGAAGACCATCATGAAGGCAAATCCTGCACTGTATGTTTTAAGAGAAAGAATTAGAAAAGGTTTACAACTTTACCAAGCACAACCACAAGAAGCTTTCTTGAGTTCAAGTAATTATGCCGAATTGTTCAATAATGATAACAAGTTGATTGTTGATGATGCTAATGTCTATAGAGTTGTTACACAGAGTACATATGAAGGAAATTCTGCTGTTAAGGTTTTGAATGGTGCATTGTTTATGATTAATCCTAGGACCGGTCAATTGTTTTTGAAGGTTATGCACAGTTCCATTTTCCAAGGTCAAAAACATAGAAGTAAGATGTCCAAGTGGAAGTCTGCTGAAGAAGTTGCTGCTTTGGTTAGATCATTGCCAAAGGAAGAACAACCAAAACAAGTTATTATCACATCTAAAGGTATTTTAGATCCATTAGAAGTTCATATGCTTGATTTCCCAAATATTTCTCTCAGACCTACAGAATTGCACTTGCCATTTGATTCTGCTTTGAAGATCGATAAATTAAATGATTTAGTTAACACTGCTAAAGAACCTCAAATGGTATTATTCAACATTTATGATGATTGGTTAGAAAGTTGTTCTTCATTCACTGCATTCAACAGACTTATTGTTTTGATGAGAGCTTTACAAATTAACGCGGAAAAGACTAAGATGATTTTAAGACCTAACAGTAATATCACTACAAAGGAACATCACTTATGGCCAACATTAGATATTGATCAATGGAGAAATGTCGAATCACAACTTGCAGATTTAATTTTGTCAGACTATTCTGAAAAGCATAGTATTAATCTTGATGCATTAACTGATAACGAAATTAGAGATATCATTTTAGGTCAAAAGATGGACGCTCCATCGGTTCAAAATCAAAGAATTGCCGAAATTGAAGGTAACAAGGCCGTTACTATGGATAAAAAGACAGATGATGACGAAGAAGGTCAACAAATTTCTACGAAGGTGAAAACTGTAAATGTTCATGGTGAAGAAATTGTCACTGTTACTACAACTAATAATGAACAAGAAAAGTTTGAAAGTAAATCAAGTTGGAGAAAGAGGGCAATTTTGTCAAGCATGTTGGAGTTACCAAAGAGTAAGGTTTTTGTTACAACTGGTAATTTTGCCGATGAAGAAAGTTATGCATTTGTTTTACCAAAGAATATTTTGTCAACTTTCTTATCATGTTGCGACACTAGAGTACAAGTCGGTGGTTATATTTATGGTAAGTCACCAGCTGACAATGATCAAGTTAAAGAAATCAAATGTATCGTTATGGTTCCACAATTAGGTGAGCATCACCAAGTGAATCTTCCAGACTCGCCACCAGCATGCGAATTTATTGAAGACCTTGAACCATTAGGATGGATACATACAATTCCAACGGGTAAAGAAACCGATGTTGATGGTGTTTATGAAATTATCAATCACGCAAGAATGAAGAATGATTATGAGTGGAGTCCAAAGGCGTCGATTATTTCTGTTGCTATCAATAGTGGAAGTGTTACTATCACTAGTAATCGGGTTACACAAAATGGCTTACGTTGGGGTGTTAAGTATGCTAAATATTTAGGACAAACTGAAAGATTAATTCATTATTCCGAGGATTACAGAGTTAATACTCCATTGATTTTGACTGAAAAATTCAAAGGTTTTACCGTTGTACCAGAAACTGATATCTGGAACTATGCATTCATTTCAAATTCATGGGATAAAGAACAAGATTACAATTTGAAGATTGACCAACCTCTAGGATTCTTCCACGAACGTCATCGTCCAATCCATTTCGATGCATTCAATAATCTGGAGAAAAATACTATTACAGACGGCGATGATGAAGCAGACGATGTTGAGGCTGAACAGGAGGATGTTTTTAATTAGAACACACATGTATAATAAATAAAGTACTACTATGTAACAATAACTTATTAAATTTTATATTTGAAAAAAGGGGGAAAGTAGGTCTCATCACGACTTATTATTGGAAAACTGATGCCTGGATAATCGTTAGCACAAAAGTTGCACTAAAATGTCCTAACAACTTGTATCCGCTATCCGCTCACACTACTTTTTCCCTCGGTGAAATTTTCTCCTACCAGTCGGTCGATGATCAAGTTTTTTTGCGACAGTTATAAAATTTGTTTCTTGTTTCGTCTTAGCCATTTCTTGTCGTTTACCAAGTTGGAGGTGCTTACCAGATCCCACCCCCGACAAGGACACCGTTCTGGATGGAGAGTGAAAGTCCCAAAGGTGGTCATTCCCAAAGCTACGGCTTCACGTTTACAAAGGCCCATGCAGCCTCTTCGCTTAGCACGATATCAAATTCAGCACTCCGAGACGATAACGACAACAATAATGGTATCAGTTATGGAAACGATATCCACAACGGCCAGAAAATAGCATCGACATCATCATCTTCTTCATCTTCATCATCCGCATCAAACACATCGCATTATCAAAATGGAACAGATACTTCACGTATGAAGAGCACTTTTATTAATGTTTTCTCCTTGAAGAACAAACTGAATCCAGAACAGTCAAACGGTTCTATGGAAAACAATACACTATCAAGTATCAACAGCAACAACAGCAACCGTGTATTTTTTGTTGGTTATGATGGAGGAAATCAATACGGTCAACAGCAACCACAACATACACAGAATATAAATAGCCTCGAAAATCCGGTTATGCCGATGACATCAGCGACCAACAAAGAGGCTGGTTCAAATCCGAACATTTTCAAGAAAATCATATCGAGGAAAGCTCTTATACCCAGAATGAAGGCATTCAAACGAATAGCTAACGATATGGAAATCGAATCGTATCCTTTGGATGATGAGATGAACCATGAATTGATGATTACAACAGCAATGAAGGAAGAAGAAGAAATTTTAAATTCTAAAAACGCATATTCTTCTTTATTGTCAATGAAAAACAGCTCCAGGCATTTACTCAATCATGATAACTTGAAGAAGTTTGAAATCATTAACAAAGCAAATGAATCATGGAATTTTAACAGAAGAAAATCAAGTTCTTCGTTGACAAATTCAGAAAGTCATAAATCTACCGGTAGACGGGATAGTATTTCTAATACGGGAATCAATCTACTCAAGAGAAGAGCATCTGCTACTTCGTTAACGCCAACTAACACTAACATATCAGCACTCACAACAACGACAAATGCAAACACAATCAACGATGGGAAAGCTAATAACAATAGTAATAATAATGATGATTCAAGGGGTAAAATTGAAAGTAAAAACTCATCAACTCATTCATTATTATTGAATCCTTTTGATACAATCAGGCAATCAAGGAAAAGGAAAATGGGAAATTATGACGATTGTTCAACTGATGTCGAAGAATATTTGAGTGATGATGGTGGTTCGTCGATTTGGAATCCGATGATTAATTGTAAGAGGCGTTTGGTTAGTGGTAGTGTGACAAATTCCCCTAAATCTCCAGCGTTGGATCCATTTCCAAGTAGGAGAAATTCAGTTTTGATGCAAAGTCTCCAAACTGCATCTGACGATTTTGAGCATATGTCTTTGAAATAGAAACAGAAAAAAGAAAAAAAAGAAAACAATTTTAAAACATTAAAAAAATAATACATTAACATTTTGTATAAGATTTTGCCTTTTGTATAATACCTTCAGGTCGATATTGGCCATTTATATATGCATAGTTGGAATAAAACTATTTGGTGAGTAAAAATTTAATTTAAATTTACATAAGTTACAGAGTGATCTTTTAAAAAAGATTAGATATTATCTTTCTTTACAGGTTTTGGGTATGTCAAAGCGGTTGCTGGGTCTTCGAGGAATCTGACTGGGACCGCTGGTGTTCTGTCGACTGATAACTTGAAAATGTCATATCTTTGATAGTAGCCTGCTAAATCTTGAATTTGTTTCAATTCGACAATCTTGTTTAAATCAAATGTACAGTATGCGATACCTTCCTTATCCTTTAATGAATCACCAATTTGTGTACCACTTGGATCCATGAATAAAGTTGAACATTGTCCAATGTTATCATAACAGTCGGCATTAGCCGGATCATCCTTCTTGAAGAATTCCCTTGCAGACTCGTCAAAGAAATTAGAACAAACAACAGTGAAAGTTTTTGCTTCAAAAGCTTGACATGCAGTTCTAATTTTTGTAGCGTGATCTAAATCATAATTGACACCATCACCTGGTCTTCTGGTGATACAGTAAGCAGGCCATAAGGAAAGATGGATTTGTTCACCTTGGCCAATAAGAGTGTACTTAGCTAATGGATTGGTGTTTTCACCACAAATCAAGGCACCGATTTTACCGATCTTTGTATCGCAAACAGTTAAACCTGCACCATCACCAGGAGCCCAAATTAACTTTTCCAAATAAGTTGGCATAATCTTTCTGTGGTGTGCCATAATAGAACCATCATCACCGATTAAGACATAGGAATTCCATAAACAACCAACGCTGAATCTGGATTTTTCATTGAAACCTAAACAAACAATAATACCTAACTCAAGACAAACTTGTTGGATTGCCATAATTTCTGGGCCATCGACATAAATTGATTCATCGCATAATTTATGGAATAATTCGTGATTGTCGACTGGTGCCTTTAATGCAGTCCATGATGGGTAACATGGGACAAATGTTTCTGGGAAACAGACTAATTGAGCACCATTGGAGTGTGCTTCTCTAATCCATTCAATAGCTTTTTGAATTGTAGCTTTGGTATCTAACCAAACTGGTGCAATATGGCATGCGGCCACCTTTGTAACTGGTAAACTCATCTGTGTTTGGCTGTTTTGTAGAATCGGTATGAAGAAAGTCAATACATGTTAAAGTACTGCATCGTTTTACCAATTGCCGTTGGGGTATTTTACCCTCCTTTTATATTCCAACTCTTCAAGGGTGGCATACGGGAATCATCCGGTGTTCAAAGCCGTTAAGTGTCTCCCTGTTGAGGCCCGCGTCGGTAAATGAGTACCCGCTCCGATTCCTTTATCGGACGAGAAAAATCAGGAAACCCGAGGTGGGGTCGGCTAGACACTTCCCGGTGCACTTCAGTTCCTGGTTATGTTTTTTCTTTATTCTAAACGGTTATGTTATAGACAGTGTTTTGAGCAGTATATTGACAATGGTAAGCAACAATGAGTAAAGAAAATGATGCTAAAAGAACGAGGCTAGCTTGTCTCAGATGCAGAGAAAGAAAGAAGAAATGTGATGGTGGTAAACCAATATGTCAGGCTTGTTTGGATAATGGTGTTAAAGAGTGTAAATATCTATACAATCAGGATAAGAGAAGACCATATACGAACAATTATGTTGATTCATTAAAGAAACATATTAAAAATTTAGAAACTAAGTTGGAGAAATACGAAAACATACCTGCTATAACCGAGGATAACACGATAGTCGAAGTTGATCCGAACAAGAATAAACAATCTTCAAGTCACGAAAGAGTGAATAGTATTAATGAACTTCTAGACTATTCGGGTAAAATTAAAGCATCAGATGGTAAAAGCTATAGATATTATGGACCTAGGTCTACTGTTTCGTTTGTTATGAGTGATAAACCACTGATTAACACAAGGTATCTTATAGTCAATACTGAAAAATTTGAATTATTTGAATTGGGTACAAATCCAGATTTGGAAAATCACCTGTACAATCTCTATTTTGCCTATCAAAACTGTACACTAGTTTTTGTTTGGAGAGATATGTTCTATCAACAACTAAACTTACCAGAGTGTCAAAGAAATCCTAACTTTCTTACGAAGAGTTTGCAAAATGTCATGCTTGCAATCGGAACCATTTTCGATACAAATACAGACAACGATAAGAAGTTTCTAATAGCCAATCAATATGCAATGAGAGCTAGAAGAATCTTAGAAGCAGAAATATGCAATCCGCTTATTTCAACAGTGCAAACGTGTGGATTGTTATCTATATTCTATGTCTTTCTAAATGAGGATTCATTGGCTCTCTATTTCAGTGGTGCTGGTATAAGTACTGCATACTCTTTAGGATTAAATATTGGTGATCAAGTCGTGTTGAATAGTGAATTTTTCTCCCAAGAAGAGGTTGAATTAAGAAGAATAACGTTCTGGGCTATGTATTTGCTTGAAAGAACATTGAACAACATGCTTGGTAGGCCTGTGTTTCTAAAACCAGATTCCATCATTAGTATGGTTCCTAGTGAAATTGGTGTTCCTGATTATGTTCCATGGCTGAATCCATATCAAGTCCCAGATGCTGAAAATTCACCAAAGATATACACTAGATGTTTCTCCTTAATCACATATTCAATTGAATTATGGATCATCACATCTAAACCTCTCGATCATATTTACTTGTGTTTCAAACCATCTATTCCATCAGAATTGGAATTCATTGTCAATAAGGCCAACATTGAACTTATACAATTCGAGAATACATTCCCGGAATATCTTACGTTTTCTTCTGTTACGCATTACCAAAACAGAGGGACCATTTCGCCCGGTGTTTTCGTTTTCCAAATCAAGTTTCAATATATAAAAATTTTACTGCACCGTGTGTTTTTCATTCGGAGGTTTGAAATGCCACAACAATTCAGTGAAGAGGAAATTTCTTTGCATAAAAAGATTTGTTATGACAGTGCTATGAACATCAGCAAATTGGCATCGTTGTATGCGAAAAGTTTTGGAATTCATAGTTTTGAATTCAGTACACCCGATATGATCTGTACAGCTGCGATGGTATTTCTGTTCTTCATCAAATATCCACAGATGACCGTCGATGGAACCCAAGAAAGTGAGGCTCAAATTAGAAATTCCTCCATTAACATGTTCCATCATCTAAAGAACAGTCTTGTGCACATTTCTGCATCCAATCTATGGGCAAAAAGATCACTCTGTGTTTTAGATCAACTCGTCTCAGATTGGAATATGGCCACTTTCTTATAAAATTGTATAACTTTGTTTAATCTAAGTGTTTTTTGGCTTTTTATACGACCCTTGACCGTTGACCCTTGGCACACTGTGGCTGTAAATGTGGCGGTGCGGTGGCGGTGTGCGTAAAGATTTCAACGTTCATCGCTAATTGAACCCAACATGAATTGATCGGCTTTTTTGTACGTAAATACAAGCACACAACATATCTGAAGAGGTTGCATATAGTCTGCGCTAAAACCCACCCAATTTCCACAAAGCAGTCATATTAAGAACATCATCGATACAAGACAAACAGGCTTGGTGTTGTATTCAAAGAAAAAACCAGCCACCCCGATATATTTGCATCGACACTCCCTTACTTGCATTAACCTCAAAGAGGGATAAACATACACAACAAAAAGAAAAAAACGTGCACTACATATCATGACATCGCCGTCACTATCGCATTCCCAGTCGTTGGATTCATCGTCTGCATCATTGTCTACAGTACGAGAACAACATATAGAAACCGCTAAAGACAGATGTGCCACAATATCTCATGATAATTCCGATAATTCAACAACACACACTTTCAAAACAAAGGTCGAACCAACAAGATTCCCATCATTAACATTCATATCGCAAAACGCAAACAACAACGATAGAGAAACAAGTATTAAGAATGCCAATTTAAAGAGTGAGTTGATTGAAAACAGTAAGTCGAGCAAGAAATCCAAAGACGCCTTATTTAATAACATTTCAGCATCTGCAGTGATACCGCCTACAAGTCTTAACGGTTCGTCTTTAGCTGTGAATAACCTGAATAGCATAATACAGAAGAGTGGAAGTATCAATACTTTACAAACAGCTTACACAGATGCATACAGTACGTTGGATTATGATGACATACGACTCAATAACAATAATGCCACTGATGGATTACGAATACTTTCACCAGTAGATATGCATGGTAGAGAAGACACACATTCCGTTTACCAACAGTCAGTTTATTCAAACAATCCAGAATATCATTATACTACACATCAGTTTCAAAAACTTAACAACATTCATAACCATACTGTGAATAACCAGAATAATCATAACAAAGAAGATACAGAATCGTTCATTTATAACGATATGAACTCAGTTGATATTATGAGTTTAAATGACCATAAATTGCACCGCAAGCTCTCCAATGGGGTGTTTTTGAACAATCCAATAATCAAAGAAAACTATCAAAATTATCCAGCGCAGAATAATAATAACATTGTCAACAATCATCATAACGAATTAGATTTTTTGGATAGTCAATCGATCTCAACTGTGGTTACGTCCAATGATGGGCCTTATTATCTTAATGGTACTGGAAATAGATCCCCAAGTATGAAAAGACAACCATATTACCCTAGTAATCTCTCTGTTTCTCCAACATATTCTAAAGTTAGACAAGTTTCGCAAAAGATATTCAACAATTACAACACCAATACTAATAACAACGCAAATGGGCACAATACAGGATATAACAAGATGAACAAGAAGTTAAGAAATAATCTGGATAATGAATATTATGAGAATGGTGATGGATATCAACATAATGGGTTGGATGAAGAAGTCGTTGAAGAAAATTCACTCGATGAAGATGATGACGTAGTTGTTGGTGATCTTGAAGATGTTGTTGATATGCATGATATTCATGAGCATTCTGGACTAACTGATGCGGAATCTTTCCTAGCGAAACCATACAGAAAGAGTGATATCATGAAGGGAAAATATGATTTAAAATATCAACATCCATCAGATCACTTGATGAGAAACAACAACAAGATGAAAAACAATGGATTTCCAAATAATAACGGCAAAATGGGAAATATGAAGAAGCAAATCAGAAATAATAACGAAACGCACCTCTTGAATCAACGATATGGAAATTATGGAAGTATCAACACGAATGGGGTGAAGTATCCATATTATGACCCAAATGATGAATACAATTCACCAAACAGCAACTTGCGTGATGGTAATAATTCTCCGCACGATTATAAATCGATGTATTATAGACAAAACATGTTTTTGAAATTCATCTTGACTAGTATTTACATTTTTGTTTTACTGCTGATTCTGTGTTCATTGTTAAAGATCATCATTTTGAAGAATTTTGATAATACATTGATGAATTTTGAAGTCGTTGATTTGGATAATGTATTGGTGAGTGATGAGATCCTGTTACTCGACATCAAGTCTCAAGCGTCGAATACTAATTTCCAGGATGTGAATATCTGGGACTTGGATTTGGATGTGTTTTTAGTTACCGATGAGGCCAATCTGTCTGAAGATGATGATATCATTGCCAATACGGACATCACTATTCTGTTAGGAAATTCTAATAAGTTCTTAACGCCATTGAGATTCACCGGTCTGTTGAACCTATCGACGTGGTCTGAGGTCTGGAACAAATGGAAAGACTCTACTAAGATCAAGCCGATTAATTCAAGAGCACAATTGAAACTATATCAACCTGGTAAGAATTTTGTTTATCATGGTAAAGAATTATCGCACAATCAATGGTTAAAGATTCTGAATTCCAAATACAAGATCATTTTACGTGGTAATTTGAAATATTCCCTACCTTTAGTTTGGCAAGATCAATTCATAAGTATATCTTCTGAGATCGAGATTAAACCTATTTAGAAATGTCTATAATAATGTAAATAAATTTAATGATACAACTACGATTAACTGTTTTTATAATCGATCAACTTGGCCAAATCACCTCTGACTTTACGTTCGTCGTTATCGACGCCGTTTTTCACTCGCAATAGTAGTCGTTTATCGATTGCAGGACAAACAACGTCGTTTTTATCATTTATCGTAGACAACAGACACAAGTCGCATCTTCTGACAGTAGGCGTGCAAACACTCTGACCAAACCCGACAAGCACGGGGTTGATCTCATTCCATAATTCCTTATGATCGACCAACATACTTTCCAAATACTTTCTGATATTTTCTGGATTTTTATCCTTCGTATACCATCCGTATAAATTACACATTCTAGCCATATGCGTATCGACGCTAATTCCTGTCGTGATGTTCCATGCCCCTTGCAAGATCAAGTTCCCCATTTTGTATCCTATTCCTTTCAAATTGACCAACTCGTCAATTCGATCAGGAACATCGCTGTTAAATTGATCGATTAACGTCTGTGTCGTTTCTAACAAATACGCCGATTTCCGTTTGTGAAATCCCACTTGGTATATCAACGAGTCTATTTCGGATTCCGAAGTGGCGACTATCCCCTTCATGCACAATCCTTCGGCGTATCCCTTACGCAAGTAAAAAAGATGCAGGTTCTGCATCACTGCGTAATTCACCTCGTCTTTAGTCTGGGAGGAGAACATCAAAGTGACTAATAACTGGTATCTATCATTTGCAGACTCTACTTTAAACTCGTCGATTTGTGGTTGTAAGTCAGTCAAAGCCGCCAGCGGGATCGGCTCGAATGTGGATGGCGATTTGTTGTATTCTTGCGTGATGTACTTTAGAACAAGTGGAATTCGAACGCAACCGACTAGATCAACGGGCGTTATTATGAGTTTCCGCATTTCCTTGATTTTGTTGTACATGGGGAAGAAATTGGCCGGAATGGGTGTTTTCGGTTGGTTGGTTTCATCTTCCGGTTCTAGTTTGATGTGTGGAATGACCCTTTTCTTCGGTTTGGTGACCTTGGCTTTAGTCGTCGATGGCGTTGGTTTTGGCGTCGGTACTGGTTCTAACTTGGGTTTTATGTCTATGTTGAGGCCGGATATTTCCGAGCTGAAGGAAGCCGTGTCCTTGATGATCGTTGTGACTTTCCGTCTTGTAAAGTGTCTACTCTGAGACATGGCCGTTGTGTGTTTGGTGCTCGAAGTAGGGTCAGATCATGTAAAGATAAGTAGAGAGTACAGGGGCTGTAGTAATAGGCGAAATTTTATTGGCTAGTGAGAGAAAAATCGTATCGCACTGTGTAGCGTTAAGGAGTTATTTTTTAGGTTTTATGGTTATTGTTTATAATGATTTAGTTTATATAGTTCTAAGAATAGTAGATGTCGTTACATGTAAGAATGAGAATAAAATAAATAAGATAGTATGAATAAGTAAGATAAAATAAAGAATAAAGTAAGGTAAGAAAAAAGGGTAAGAAAAAAACCAAAGATAAGATGAAAACCTGTTCCCAATTTCGTTAAAAAAAAGTTAGTCGTTAAGTGTGAAAAAATAGAATGAATGATGGTATGATTGCGGAGTGTGTGTATGTGTGTATGAGTCAGTGAAATGGAGAAATCACTTGAATTCGATTTGAGAGACAATTGGGATGTGATCACTTGGGAAATCTTTATTTGGGAAACCTTCGAAATCCTTCAAATAGTTTTCACTGATGTCACCTAAGACTTTAGTGAATTTGAAGTTGGTGTTATCGTCGGCAAACCAAATGTAGTCGATGACGTCTTTGTAGGATGGGGTAAAGGTTGTCTTTGTGAAGACGCCCTCCTTGTATAAGTCTGTGTATGGAGACTTGAAAGTGCCTAAACAGTTGTTGATTGAGCTGTTGAAAGAAGCGCCGTAATCTTGGGTGAATTTTGGTTCTGAAGTTCTGTCAATTGTACCATCTAACATGTACTTGTAGACCATTGAGGTAGGGTTTGAGTTGAAGTCACCCACCATGACGATATTTGGACCATTTTTAGACTTAATAAGAGCGTCAACGTCTTCGAGTGAGATTTTGTAATGTCTCATAATTGAGTTTTTAATGAGGGTGGATAATAGATAAGTTTGCATCAATTTCACATCGTCGTGTTTTGGAGACCAATAGAGATGGGTATTTGAAGCAAAAATGATTTGACCCGTTGCCTTGTGTTTCAAGACGGCGATGATTGCAACTGTGTTTCTGATATTCAATCTTGATTGGGTGTCTAAAGTCTGGTCAAACATGGAAGAGTGTTTAAAGTAACTGGCAAAGTTAATTTTTTCGTAGTTCAACAATTCAAACTTTGAGTTGTTGTAAACGATAGCCACACCATCCATCATATTTGAAGATTTTTTCCAGTATCCTGGCTTTGGTTTCTTTTGGTAGATTGAATCGAAACCGAGAGCTTTGAATTTGTCGTTCCAGTAGTCTTTGTAAACCTGGTATTCCATCTCTTGGAAGCACATGATGTCTGAAATTTCCGACAAGTCGTTGAAGTTTTGGTTCAGTCTGTTGAATCTTTGGTGCCAGTTGGTGGAATCTAAAGGCAAGTAGTTGTAGAGACTTTCCCAGAGGTAGTGTCTGGAGAGGATGTTGTAAGAGGAGATGGTGCATGTTTTGGAAGCGTCTGTGACATTGTTGAGGTTGATCCAGTCTCTGTCGTGGAGAATGGTGTTTGAAGAGAGAGCGGCAGAAGTGTTTGCGGTGTTGACGATGTTGTTGAAAAAGTAAGGATAGTTGGTCGCTTGACTGTAGTCGTTGTAATATGAGAGGGTTGGTAAGGGTATGTCGTGAAGGAGAGAGGACACGAGAGGTTTCTGGATGGATTTCGTGAGTGTGGACACGAGAGCTGCGGTTGCAGAGGAAGCTACGGCGGTGGTCATTGTTGTTTCTAGTGTTTCTAATGATAAAGCTTCAGTTGTTGATGATGATAACGGTTGTTGATAAGAACAGGGGGTGTGTGCAGTAGATGGTTGCTGCCAGGAGAGAAAGCGTCGGATGTCCGAGAGAAGAGCAGGGGGTGTGGAGGAGAGGAGGAGGGGAAGCAGAAGGAGAAGAAGGAAGAGGAAAAGGACGAGAGGAAGACGGAGGGGCCTCTGGGGAGGGAGCATTGGCGATCTGGCAAGTGGGAAAAGGTGTTTCAATCGATCAATCAACTACGTCAGGAGGAGAAAAGAAGAAGAAGAAGAATTTTAGCCTGCAGCCCCGCTGTTGACAGCAGAATTAGCTCCGGAATTGGGGGTGCGCCGGCTGCCGATTGTTTGCCACCAGCTGCTCCGCTTTTCGGCTTTGCCCCTCCCCCGCCAGTGCGGGGCCCCCCTATGGCGTCAGCCGCATTGCCAATCTCCCTCTCCGCGTCGATCGACGCAGCGAGAACCACCGCCGGGGGCCGGAGAAAGGCCTTACCGGATTATCCCCGTTATTTCCCGAAAACAGGGGGTGCAAAACGAGATGCCCCAGTGGCTAATAGGGGTCCTACACTTCTCTCGATGCCTTTCTGCGACATTTATTTCATTTATTCCACATCCTGCACCCTATCACTGGCGGCCATTGTGCCTCAGCTGGTGCTCTCAGATCTCCGTTCTCCGTCTCTCGTTCCCGTCTCGATCGTTCTCCGACGCATTCACACCAGCCAATCACCTTTCAAAACTTAAAATTCAAAAACTAGTATTAATTATAGTACATAACTTCATTATTTACACTATACATGCCTTCTTCTACAATTATCCTCCTTCTCCTTCGTAGTCTACTCTCATTCACGTCTTTCTAGACCCGCCGTTACCAAAATCGGCCTTGATCCTCTTGCCACTGGCTTGCTTCTTGAACTCAAACTTACTGACCAATGAAATGTGATCAGATGGACAGTAAGAAGTAGGGAATCCAATCAATTGGTCGGTATACTTCTTGTCCACTTCTCCAATCAATCCCTTGACACTCAACGTAGCTGTGGAGTACCAGATATAATCAATCACTTCAGTGAATGTAGGTGTGAAATTGGTAAATGGTAGCTCACCAATAATATCATATGCACTACGTAAATGGAATGGATGGGATAACCCTTCACTGGTATACTTACCGTAATCACGATCCTTCAAATCATAATGGTCCTTAGAAACACCCTGTGAGAAGAATTGATAAACGGCAGAATTGGTCTGGGAATTGAAATCACCACAAATAATCAAAGGAATCTTATTGACATCATCTCTGCTGTTGATATACTTCTTGCTGACGCCTTGTAATTCTTCTAATAAAACAGCAACTTGCATGGCCTTGACATCATTATATTCAGGATCCCAATGTAAATGGGTATTCGCAATAATCAGCTTCTTGCCACTGCTGATGTGTTGTAATATACTAACAGAGGCAATGTTATCCTTATTCATAAATCTGTTGAAAATATCGTCAGTCTTCTTGAATTTGTCTTGGCTGATAACTAATCTACCATATTCAAGAATCCTCTTGTCGATTAATTCGAAAACATCACTCTGGTAAAATGTAGCACAACCATCAACTCTCTTGGCTCCCTTTTCATTCATTGTCTTAGCACGACTCTTACAATGGAAAATACCATGGTATCCCTTACTCAACATAAATGGAACCCAGTATTCTTCATAGGTTCTACTTTCAACTTCTTGTAAACAAACAATGTTGGTGGAATAAAGAGAAATCTCTTCTCTCAACTTCTCACGTCTGTAATCCCAATTCAATGCCCATGATGGTGTATATTTATACATCTTAGGAGTGGCATAATGTTGACATAAAGTATTGTAACTCATCAATGTAAAAGAGTTACTTTCCTTAGAATGTAAATCAACTTCAGTAACTGGCGTCATTTCTTCTTCCTTGGTCATTGGATCACCATCATCTCCAATGGAAATCCATTTTCTAGCATCTGGTGCCTTAATCTTAATACATTCATCTCTAAGATGAATGATTAATCCTCTGGTACCCTTCTTGGCAATAATGGAAATGGTATCCTTGTTTAAATTCAAATTACCTTCAATACCAAGGAACTCTAAGGAAACTAAATTACCAAATTGATCTGGAATCTCTTTAAGATCATTATCGAATAAATACAAATATCTTAAATTGAATAACATACCTAATTGATCTGGTAATACACTCAATTTATTGCTTGATAAATCTAACACTCTTAAACTCTTTAATGTACCGATGGATTTAGGTAAAGTAACGAGAGAATTACCATTGATGTATAATCTTCTCAAAAATGCATATCTAAAGAGTTTGTCTGATAATGATTTCATCATTTGTCCACTCAAATCTAATCCTGTCCATAATTGAGTATTGTTTTCCTTAATTCTGATTCTTTGATCCTCTTCTTCTTCGTCAACGGCATCAACTTCAATGCTACCTGTCTTTCTAGCAATCACAGCATTGGACAGTGTAGGAGTACTAACACCACCTTTAGCTTCTTGTGCTTGAATTGCAGCTTGGGCATTGGCAATCTCTTGTTGTTTGATAACACTGGTCAATAAATTCTTAGTAATATCAATCAAAGTATTACCACCAGATGTAGAAGAGTTCTCACCAGCTTGAGGTTGTTGCTGTTGTTGGTTTTTTCTTGATGAACTTGCCGCTTGTCTAGCATAAAAATGAGATACATTGGATTGTCTAGATACACCAACTAACTGTGTTTGATGTTGCCAATGAACAGAGCTACTAATAACTTGATCAACAGGAATATCCTTGTAATCAACATCATACATAGTAGTTTGGTTTATAGATTGAACCAATTGGGATGGTTGCATTTGTGGTGTCATATTTTGTTGTGCTGCATATTGATTTTGTAATTGTTGAACTAATAATTGTTGTGCAAGTTGGTTTTGGGTAACATTGGAATTACCTGCTGCTTGATTGGCATTGGTAGGTTGTTG
Organism: Pichia sp. NRRL Y-27261; assembly: GCA_030569835.1. Taxonomy (NCBI): domain Eukaryota; kingdom Fungi; phylum Ascomycota; class Pichiomycetes; order Pichiales; family Pichiaceae; genus Pichia; species Pichia sp. NRRL Y-27261. The sequence continues at coordinate 145,422 of JAJMLU010000412.1, forward strand.
TGATGCAGAGTTGGTATTGGCATTTTGTTGCTGTATACTAACACCTTGCTTTTGTTGTTGCAACTGTTGCAATTGTTGTTGTAATTGAAGTTGTTGAAGTTGAAGTTGTAAATTATGCAATTGTTGGGAAGTCTGTGGGTTGTTTTGTTGACCATTATTAACACCGTTGTTCACTGCAGAGGCGGCAGCTGCAATAGCAGCAGCTCTGAAGTTCGATGGGAAGTTGTTGTTTTGTGATAATAATTTAGAAGGATTCAAGCCTCCTTCGTTTGTTTGACCTTGGCTTAATTGTTGTTCTAAACTGTTGCTGTTTTCAAAAAATTGCGGTTGTTGTTGCTGTTGTTGCTGTAGCTGGCGTTGTTGTTGTAATAAATATTGTTGTGAATTGCTGAACTGTGCAGATGCTTGTTGAGGTGATCCTGCAACCCCAGATGCAGGCACATTCGGTGTGCCCGTTGATTGTTGGAATTGAGTTGCAAGATTCATCTTATTATATTCATTAATATAATCCCTATAAAAAGCCCAATGATCTTATCGATTCACTTGTTGATCTCTGATTCGAAAAATTGGCTCTTGTACTTCTTCTTATGACTGATTTATACCGGTAACGAATTCGACTCTATTGTGCCTCTTAAAATAGATCTCCAATTTTGTCTTTTCAACTATGTTTGGTTGGAATACGTAACTAGCTATTAAACGCCTGTTGAACACTGCTCGTAGCTTCGCAAAGGATCTTCTCTGTGTCTAGCGGGGACACTCGAACCCTCGTACAACCTTTGGCCACTTGCCACATCGTCTTCTCTGATTCTCGTTGCAAATTGGCAATTTGATGTGTCGCTCATTCCGCATTGCTCATTCTCGACTTTCCCAAAAAACCAGCGACACATCTCTGCA